>JAODPA010043313.1:0-11886 GCA_025585075.1 Nepenthes mirabilis | reverse complement strand
TGATTCGAAACTTAGTCGGATGCTCGAAGCTTCCTCTTTTCCCTTTTCTCTCTCTTTCTCTTCTTTTTCTCACAGTATCGGCGTTTTACATCTCAAAAATTACAAAATAGTTAACCCTAAAATACATCAGACGCCTTTATAATGACAACGGCGCTCGAATGCCCGTTGGGAGCACGTCAAGCCCCAGCCCACTATAATCGGCACACAAGCGCCCTCCTTGAGCGCGTATCAAATGCTAGACAATCTAGAAATCCCGCTTGAGCGCCTCTAATCTAAAATCGGCGCTCATGTGCTAGTCAAGTGCCCATATCAGTATAATGCACGTAAGTTATCATACGAGCCACCAAACAACACGTCAAATGGGTATGGGATCCACACAAGAGTGAACCATAACCCAAAAAATTTTCCCTCACAACCGTGTGGCGGCAATCATCATCCCGGCAATAGTTCATCAAACTTCAAACTTCCCCCTCTGTATTACTTTGGTCATCATGTTCAATCCATTCTCTTCGATCTTGATATTGTCAAGCGTTAATAACTCCTAGTCAACGACATTCTGCACCCAATGATATCTCATATCAATGTGCTTCAATATGTAATAAAATGACGAGTTTCTATAAAGGTAAATTACGCTTTAATTGTCACAAAGTAACATATATCACTATTGCTTAAAGCCGAGTTCCTGGATAAACTTCATCCACAACGTCTCCTTACTTGCCTCCATCACAACAATGAATTTTGCTCTGGTGATTGAAAGAGTAACACACTTCTACAACTTACATTACTAAGAAACAGCTCCTCCCATGAACATGACTAGATACCCCGAGGTGAACTTTCAAAAGTCGACATCGTCTGTTATGTCTACATCAGTATACCCAACCAAAAGTAGCCTGTTACTTCCGAAACACAAGCACAGCTTAGAAGTTCCTCGGAGAGACCCCAATATTTATTTCATCACGGACCAATACTCCGTACCGAAATTTGAAAAAAAACGGCTTACGGTTCCAACAATATGAGCAATATCCGGTCTCGTACATATCATAGCATATATCAAACTATCCACAGTTGAAGAATATGGGACAATTCTCATACTTTCCTTTTCATCATCCGTAGAAGAGCATTACAAATTATTCAGTTTAAAATGATTGGTTAACAGAGTGCTCACCAGATTAGATTTCTCTATGAAACATTCAAGTACTTTCTCAACATAGTTCTTCTAGGACATCCATAATTTCCTTATGGTCGCAAAATATTCTTATACCCTGAATTTGCTTCGCCAGTCCCAAATCCTTCATGGCACAGGATTTCCCAAGTTATTACTTCAATTTGATGATCCAACAGGCATTTTTCCCAACAATGAGTATATCATCCACATAAAGTAGAACAATAACAAAGTCATCTTTAAAAAACCTTTGAACGAAGACACAATAGTCCGAAATAGTTTTCTAATAGCCTTAACTTACCATAATAAACTCAAACTTCTTATACCATAATCTCAAGGCTTGCTTCAACCCATATAGACTTTTCTTCAAACGACACACTTAACACGGAATCCCTTAAGCTGCTCCATGTAAATCTCCTCCTCAAAGTCACCATGAAGAAACGTCGCTCGCACATCCAACAGTTTCACTTCCAAATCAAGAAACTGTGACCAATCCAAGCACCACCCTTATTAATGACATCTTTACAACAAGAGCAAGAATCTCCTCAAAATCGATACCCTTCCGCTGATTAAAGCTTTTCACAACCAACATCGCCCTATATCTTAGTTATGGGCAATTTTCATCAACCTTTACACAAAAAACCCACTTAATCTTCAAAACTCGTTTGCCCTTAGACAATTTAGTTAGCTCGAATGTGTAGTTCTCATGTAACGACTTCGTTTCATCTTGTATGACTTCCATCTACTCCGATTTGTACTCATCATCTATAATTTCATCAAAACTTTCGGGCTCTCCTCCATTGGTAAGCAGCACGTACTCATCAGCCAATAGACAAGTACAGGACCTTCAATCTCTCGTGGATCGTCGAAGTGAGATGGTCTCAATGGGTTCAGCAACATCATGAGGAACAACGTCATCCTCATTTGCATCATCCTCTCCATTGAGCTTAGGAGTCCCATGGTCTTCTTCTCCTTCAACATTACCTTGATCACCATCTTCATTATGAATAGGCACTAGTATCAATGATTTGGGATTTGAATCATAAAGCCGGCTATTGCCACCCAATTCATTTTCCCCATAACCAAGAAAGATGTATTATCTTGTCTTCGATTATAGCTCGGACCTTTCGTCATTCAGGATATAAACAAAAGACTTGCACCCAAACACGCGCAAATAGTCATAAGATACTTCCTTCTGAACCACACTTTCTGTGGTACTTCTCCATTCAGTGGACCACTTGGTAATAGGTTGATTACGTGAGCCACGATATTCAAGGCTTCCCCCACAAAATCAACCGGAGAGCTTCGCCTTCAAAAGTACACAGGGAACTCTTTCGATCAGCATCCTATTCATCTGTTCAGCTACACCGTTCAGCTGTGGTGTCTTCAGTGGAGTCCTTTGGTGTCGAGTTCCATGGATCCGACAATACATGTCGAATACTTCAATATACTCTCCACCGTTATCACTCCGGATGTACTTTAATTTTTTCCCCATTTAGCTCTCCACCAAGGTTTGAAATTGTTCAAAAACATTAGGAGCTTGATCCTTCGAATTTAATGGATACACCCATAGTTTTCTTGAATGATCATCAATGAACATGATAAAATAAATTGCTCGTCCAAGTGTTTTAACTTTGAAAGGACCACATATGTCGATATGAACTTGCTCAAGAAGATTCGTCTTCTTTGTGGACAAGTTTCCATGGAACAAAACTTGCCGTTGTTTTTACGCCATGCAATGGGATCAAATCTTAAGTTTAACTTCCTTTACACCTTGAAGGAATTTTTTCTTGGCAAAACAATTCAGCACCTTTTTGCTCATATGGCTCAACTGTCGGCACTACAAGTTTGAAGACTCCTCACTTCTCGCAACATGCACATCTTCGGCTAAAATTGAGGCTTACAATACGTACAAGTTGGAAACTATTTTTTCCCCAAGCTATAACTAGAAATCCCCTAGTCAACTTCCATATCCCTTCACAAAATGTGTTGCAAAACCCTTCATCATCGAGTTTCCCCGCTGAAATAAGATTCAGCAGAATGTCCTGAATGTGTCATACATCCCTCAACAACAGCTTTGTTCCATTGTTAGTGATTAGGCATACATCATCACAACTGACAATTCGGGATGTGCCTTTATTTCGCATCTTCAACACTCTAAAATCACCGGAAGTGTAAGACGTAAAGAATTCCCTTCGTGACGTGACATGACGTGTAATGAGGCTCCACTGTCCTCCATCCAATTAGTTTCGTGATCCACCAAATTAATTACCTCGTCTTCTTTACACACTAACAAAAGACCAACCTTGATCACAATTGAGGCTCTGTAAGATCTCGATCCCGGAATGTGATAATTACGAAATAATTATAGCGATAATAATCATATTCGGGATTAAGTATAGTGAAAATTTTGATACAATAGCAAAATGAGGCGAAACAGGCAATGGGTGGTCCAGCGCCTGATGGCCGCTCGAGCGGCCACTCGAGTGGAAAAATGCGAATGCACTACTCGAGGGTCGCCCATGGCGGGATGGGAGCGGGAGTAGCTACGAGGTTAGCGCTCGATCAACACTCGAGTGCCAACCCAGGCGCAAAAATGCGAAAGTAGCGCCTGATGACCGCTCGACTGGCGCTCGAGAGCCAATCATGTGAACCGCATGCAACTCTTTTTCCCTTCGTATTTTAAAGGGATTTGCGGCTTTCCTTTGGGCAAAACGAAGGAGAGAAGAGAAGAAGGAGAGGGAAGAGAAGAAAAGGGGAGAAATCTATCATTTAGATCCGATCGAAGTAAAAATAACTGTAAACCGAGCTCAGGCAAATGTATTTCCGACATTATTGACTATTTTTACAGCTTTTCAGTATCTCAAACATTGTGTTTATGCTTTAAGTCCATATTTTTTCATATTCAATATAAATAAAGCATATTTCTCTTAATTAATAGGACAGATTTCATATTTACTAACATGTACTGTAATATATAACCTCGATTTTAAGAAAAACCATGAGTTTGATATCCGATTTATGTCCGGAAGGTTTGGCGAAACCCTAAGTACGAAAATGAAAGGATTTAACGGTTTTAATCCATAAATTCTGACTGGTAAATGTTGATTTGTAACAAGATAATGTCCATATTGTAATTTATATCTGAAAAGTTTACACAGAATTTTACTGATAAATTACTGTGAATTTCTGAAGCATACTGAAAAGTTAACCGTGAGATTCTGACTGATTTTCTGAAGAACGATAGATTATAAATTTCCTGATATTGTTAATTAGAACTTAGAATTGATATATAGTCAGGTAAGGTTCTCCGACATGCCTTAAAATGTTATGGTGATAATCGAGGATAACTCTGTCCATGGAGTTATGCGTAGTCCACCATTCCTCAGGGCGATAACCTTACTGTTATTGGCCAGCGTCATTGTACTGAATCCCACAAGAAGGGATAACTATTACTAGCCTTAGATTGTATGGAGTGAATACAATCTATCTTCGATTATTTGCCCAATCGGCTAGTAGGGTCTACTAGTTTGATTTTTTCTGGTAGAAAAGTGATTTATGTTTTCTTATGTTTTATGTACCCTCATGATTAAATATTTTTATGTTTTTATTCATCTGTACTTATGTTCAGCATGAAGACTAACATTGTGCATGTTTTGATATCTTATTGGATTTTGACTCACTGTTTTACTATTTTTTTCCCCAGATAAAGCAGTTGAGTTAGTGTCAAACGAGAAGGAATAGTTAAAGTCTTGCCTGAAGACTTTTGGAGACTTGAAAATATTTTGGAGACCTTGGAAGGAAATAATTTGAATGTAAATACCGGATTTTATATATATAATTTTATGTACATGGATCTTGTATATGAAATGCATATCATGTATGTAATGAAATAGGAATTTATGCTTCCGCAGGTATATAGTTCAACTTCTGCTATATGTTTTCTGAATTTATACAGGTCCTAGTTGGCATTTCTATTCTGAATTGTTGGTTTAGTGGATAGGATATGTGAAATGTAAGCCGTAAAAAATTATACGGCGTCTGTGGATCCTGTATTAATGATGGATATTATGATGTTATTTTATATNTCATGTATGTAATGAAATAGGAATTTATGCTTCCGCAGGTATATAGTTCAACTTCTGCTATATGTTTTCTGGATTTATACAGGTCCTAGTTGACATTTCTATTCTGAATTGTTGGTTTAGTGGATAGGATATGTGAAATGTAAGCCGTAAAAAATTATACGGCGTCTGTGGATCCTGTATCAATGATGGATATTATGATGTTATTTTATATATTTGTAGGTTTTGTACAGGTTTTATATTTCAGTTTAACCAAGTTTTAGGAAAAATTCTGTCCGTTTTCCCTTAGAACTTTAGGTTGTCATTTGCTCTTTAGTTTTTATTTCTGTAATAACGGAATTATCTAAAGACCAAAAAAAAAAAAATCCTATTCCGTCATAAATGATATTAGAGAAATGAGATGCCTTAGAATTGATCGATCGAAAAGCGGAAGCATAGGCTTAAATTTCTGTAGGGATAGGTCGGGGCAGCTAAGGCAACTAGGATGCTTAGGAAGTTGATCCTTAGGCTAGGTTTGAATTTCATTAAACTACTGATAACCCTTTCCCTTAACTTGATTTCTTGAGGTTTATAATGTAATGCTGTGATTTGTTGTACCGATCAGGAGAAAGTTACCTTCGCGGTGTACAAGCTGGAGGGCGAGACCGATAGTTGGTAGAGTATGAAAATGAGAGCATTTGGAGTGCTCGATGATACAATTACATGGAGGATGTTTGAAGATGCTTTCATAAAAAAATATTTTCTGTCCAATCTCCAAGATCAGAAAGAGTAAGAGTTCATGCGGCTGAGACGGGAATATGACTGCGATTGAATACGACGCAAAATTCAAGGAGCTGTCCCAATTTTCGCCCTATTTTGTGGAGGACGAGTTGAGGAAAGCAAAGAAATTCTAGCAATGGCTACGGGACGATATTAGGAAGCAATTATCAACCCACAAGCTCTAAACCTATGCCGATATTCTGGATAGGGCGATAATTTATGAGAAAGAGGTAGAGACTTAGAGATTTTTTGCAAAGATGGCTGCTGGCCGGGCGGGTATCAGTACTAGATCAAGTGTAGGGCCTCTAGGACCGTCTAAGAAGGCGAGAACAACTGATAAAGGGAAGACCATTATTCCAGCTCAGTCAATGGTTGGCTCTCGAGCATCAGCCACTGATTGTACTTTTTATGGGAGAAATCATCCGAGGCAAGCATGTCGCAACGTATCGGGAGTATGTTTTAGATGTGGATAGTAGGGCTACTTGGTGAAAGACTGTCCATTACCTCTAAAGTTAGAAGAAAAGAATCCTACTGTCACAGCTAAGGCTTTTGTGGTGACTGTTCAGGACCCGGAGGCATCCCCGAATATTGTAGAATGTACCCTTTCTATTTGTGAAGTTCCTGCCTCTATATTATTTGATTCGGAGTCTACCCACTCTTTTATTTCTCTACGATTTGCATATTGTATTGTGTTTGCCCCGCGTGTTTTGGATTATTCCTTATCTGTGTCAATTCCCACCGGATCCTCTATAATTACTGATATTGTGTATCCTGGATGTATGGTTGAAGTGAATAGGGAATGTTTAATTGTGGATTTGGTGTTATTAAATATGGATAATTTTGATGTAATTCTGGGAATGAACTGGCTAGCTAAATATCACGCCAGTATTGATTGTTTTCTAAAAAGGGTTTGTTTTGATATCCTTCGGATGGAACCCTTTTCTTTTAAGGCATTAGGAAGAAAGAGGTGCCTATATTAATTTCAATTTTGCGTGCCAGGCATTTGATAAAAAGTGGCTGTAAAGCTTACCTAACATATGCCTGTACCACTGGAAGTCATAGTGTACCAGCTAAAGATATCCTTATTGTTTACAATTTTGAGAATGTCTTTCTAGAGGAATTACTTGGATTACCTCCGTACCGAAAAACTGAGTTTGAAATTGCCATTATTCTTAGAGTTAGCCCGATTTTTAAAGCCCCTTATAGTATGGTCCCAGCTAAATTGAAAGAATTGAAGTTATAGTTACAAGAGTTATTTGATAAGAGTTTTATCAGACTGGGTGTATTTCCTTGAGAGCACCAGTGTTGTTTGTGAGAAAAAAAGACGGGTCCTTACGGCTATGTATTGATTATCATTAGTTAAATAAAATCATGATTAAGAATAAGTATCCGTTGCCGCGTATCGATAATCTGTTTGATCAATTGCAAGGATCTCGGATGTTCTCGAAGATTGATTTGAGGTCCGGTTATTATCAATTGAGAATCAAACCAGAAGATGTGGCTAAACTGCTTTCCGAACGAGATACGGCCACTATGAGTTTCTTGTTATGCCTTTTGGCCTTACGAATGTCCCCGCTGTATTTATGAATCTAATGAATAGGATATTTAGGCCGTATCTGGATAAATTTATGGTGGTGTTTATTGATGACATCCTAATATATTCAAAGGATTATAAAGAGCATGAAACTCATTTGAGGATAGTACTTCAAGTACTTTGCAGGGAAAGGCTGTATGCTAAGCTGAATAAGTGTGAGTTCTGGCTAGAAAATGTGATATTTTTGGGGCATGTAATTTCTAACAGTGGTATTTCTGTGGATCCAAAGAATATGGAGGCTATTACAAATTGGAGTAGGCCAACGTCTGTGAGCGACATTAGAAGCTTTCTTGGCATGTCAGACTATTACAGGCGTTTTGTAGAGAATTTTTCAAAGATTATTATGCCTCTGACTTAGCTGACGAAAAAGAAGACTAAGCTTGAATGGACTAAGGAATGTGATCAGAGTTTTTAGAAGTTGAAGGATCGTTTGACTACCACTCCGATATTAATTATTCCGGAAGGTTCAGGTGATTTTGAGGTATAATGTGATGCCTCTAAGGCGGGTTTGGGTTGTGTACTGATGCGGCATGGTAAAGTTGTAACTTATGAATCTAGACAACTGAAGATGCATGAAAAAAACTACCCGACTCATGATCTGAAGCTAGCTGCTATGATGTTTGCCTTGAAAATTTGGAAACATTACTTATATGGTAAAAAGTTTCTTATTTATTCTGATCACAAAGGCATGAAGTATCTGTTTTCATAAAATGAACTTAATATGAGGCAAAGGAGATGGCTTGATTTCTTGAAATGTTATGACTGTGAAATACAGTATAAGCCAGAGAAGGCAAATATAGTTGCAGATGCATTGAGCCGTCGATCGAGTTATGTGGCTATGTTGCAAATTAAGCAAATGGAGATGTTGGATTATCTAAAGCAGTGAGATATCCAACGATATGCTTGGGGTGATAGGACACTCCTATCTTATCTTTAGATCCAACCGGATGTAATTAATAAAGTTAAGGAGAAGTAAATGACCCGTTCCTTATGGATATTGTAAGTGATTTGAATAAGGAGTCTCGAGCTTATTTCAATGTCCAGACTGATGGAGTATTGAGATTCAGAGACCGATTATGTGTACCAGACGATAGGAAACTGAAGGAGGCTCACCGGTTTGGTATACAATCCACCCTGAGGCGAACAAAATATATTAGAATCTAAAGTAAACTTTCTAGTAAAAGAATATGAAAAGGGATATTATGGCTTATGTGCAGAAATGCATTGTATGTCAGCAATTAAAAGCTGAAAGGAGGAAGCCTTCTAGATTGTTACAACCAATACTGATCCCAAGCTAAAAATAGGAAAATATTACTATGGATTTTGTATCAAATTTACTGAGGACTCCTAAAAATCATGACGCCATTTGGGTTATAGATGATCCGCTGACAAAATCAGCCAATTTCTTAACAATTAGGACGACTTAAACCCGTGATAAATTGATCCAATTATATGTAAATGAGATTGTAAAGTTTCATGGAGTACTTGCTTCGATTGTGTCTGATAGGGATCCACGTTTTGTCTCGAGGTTTTGGGAAAGCTTATATAAGGAGTTGGGGATGGAGTTGAAATTCAATACTGCGTATTACCCCCAAACTGATGGCCAATCAGAGTGTACCATTCAGATCATTGAGGATATGTTGAAGGCCTCAATATTAGAGATGAAGGGGACCTGAGACACTTATCTGACTTTGGCGAAATTTGCATATAATAACAGTCACCAAACTAGTATGGCATGACGCCTTTTGAGGCACTATATAGGAGGAAGTGCAGATCGCCGATTCACTGAGAAGAAACTGGAGATAAGAGAATTTTAGGTCCTAAGATTATTAAGAAAACGGCGAAAAAAATTAAGCTGATTTACGAGAACCTGAAAATTGCTCAAAGTAGGCAGAAAAACTATGCAGACCAAAGGAGGGCAGAATTAAGCTTTGAGGTAGAAGATTATGTCTTTCTGAAGGTTTCACCATCCAAGAGAACGTTCAGGTTCGGAGTGAAAGGCAAACTGAAGCCGTGATTTATAGGTCCTTTTGAGATTTTGGAGAGGATCTAAGAGGTAGCTTACAGGTTGGCGTTACCACCCAGTATGGTGGATATACCCGATGTATTCCATGTATCGATACTTCGGAAGTCTGTCCACGATCCTACGCACATGATCGAGTACGAGCCCTTGACAACTGATAAGGATTTATTCTATATCGAGGAGTCGATGCAGATTCTGGATCGAAATGATCAGAGGTTACGCACGAATACCATTCCCCTAAATAAAGTACTTTGGAGGAATCATTCACCGGAGAAAGCTACCTACGAGCACAAAGAGGAAATCCGAAACAAGTATCCCCACTTATTTTTTTGAGGTATGTAGCTTTCGATAATGAAATTTCCTTAAATGGGGGAGAGTGTAAGATCCCGATCTCGAAATGTGATAATTACGGAATAATTATAGTGATAATAATCATGTTCGGGTTCAAGTATAGTGAAAAATTTAACATCGAAACAAAATGAGGCAAAACAGGCAAAGGGTGGCACGGCGCCTAATGGCCGCTCAAGTGGCCAATCGAGTGAAAAAATACGAATGCACCGCTCAGGGGTCGCCCCAGGCGGGACGGGAGTGGGAGTAGCTACGAGATTGGCACTCGATCAATGCTCGAGCGCCAACCCAAGGATAAAAATGTGAAAGTAGCACCTGATGACCGCTCGACTGAAGCGTCAGTCATGTGAACCGCACGTGACTTCTTTTCCCTTCGTATTTTAAAGGGATTTAGGGCTTTCCCTTGGGCAGAATGACAGTAGAGAACGAAGGAGAGAAGAGAAGAAGGAGAGGGAAGACAAGAAAAATGGGATAAATCTACTGTCCATATCCGATCAGAGTAACGACAACTGTAAACCGAGCTCAGGCAAGTGTAGTTCGGACGTTATTTACTATTTTTACAGCTTTTTAGTATCTCAAATATTGTGTTTATGCTTTAAATCCATATTTCTCAATATTCAGTATAAATAAAGCAAATTTCTCCTGATTAATCGGATAAATTTCATGTTTACTGACATGTACTGTAATATATAACCTCGATTTCATGAAAAATCATGTGTTTGGTATCTGATTTATGTCCGGAAGGTTTGGCAAAACCCTAAGTACGAAAATGAAGGGATTGAACGGTTTTAATCCATAAATTTTGACTGGTAAATGTTGATTTATAACGAGGTAATGTCCATGTTGTGATTTATACCTGAAAAGTTTACACAGAATTTTACTGATAAATTACTGTAAATTTCTAAAGCATATTGAAAAGTTAACCGTGCGATTCGAACTGATTTCCTGAAGAACGATAGATTACAAATTTTCTGATATTGTTAATTAGGACATAGGACTAATATACAGTCAGATAAGATTCTCTGACATGCCTTAGAACGTTATGGTGGTAATCGAGGATAACTTCGTCCATAAAGTTATGCGTGGCCCTTCCTCAGGGTAATAACCTAAAGGACAGTTAGCATTACTGGCCGGCGTTACTGTACTAAATCCCACGAGAAAGAATGTCCAACGAGAAGGGGTAACTGTTATTGGCCTTGGATTGTATAGAATGAACACAATCTATCCTCGATTATTTGCCCCCTCGACTAGTAGGGTCTACTAATTTGTTTCTTTGTGGTAGAAAAGTGATTTATGTTTTCTTATGTTTCATGTACCCCTCTATTCCTACATATTTCCATGATTTGGCTTATTTGTATGCATGTTCTACCTAAAACAAATTTCTAGAATTTATAAGTTTAACTCCGACTTTGATTTCTGATACTTATCCTATTGGTTTATGATTTTCGAAGCTTGGTTTTACTGGTTTATGCTTTCTCTGTTTTCATGCTCCTTTCCGCTACAACCATGATTGAATATTTTCATATTTCTGTTCATTTGTACTTATGTTCAGCATTAAGACTTATATTCTGTATGTTTTAGAACCTTATTGGATTTTGGCTCACTGTTTTATTGTTTTCCCCCCAAATAAAACAGTTGAGTTTGTGCCAGACGAGAAGGAATAGTTAAAGTCTTGCCTGAAGACTTTTAGAGACTTGAAGATATTTTGGAAACATTGGAAGAAAATAGTTTGAATATAAATACCGAATTTTGTATTTAAAATTTTATGTATATGGATCTTGCATATGAAATGCATGTCATGTATGTGATGAAATAGGGATATATGCTTCCACAGGTATATAGTTCAATTTCCGTTATATGTTTTCTGGATTTATACAGGTCTTAGTTGGCATGTCTATTCTGAATTGTTGGTTTA
>JAODPA010043302.1:0-11886 GCA_025585075.1 Nepenthes mirabilis | reverse complement strand
GGAACTCGACTTAACAAATGTTGGATACTATGCATTCTTTCCATTATGTTTTAGCTGTATTTCATAATAAAAATATTTTACTGGCTGAAATTGAAAGATAGTTGAATTGATTAAAAATTTTTTAAAAATATTTTATTTTTTTGTTAACGAATTTGTAAGTATACATCACACAATAGAAAATCTATTGTTAAGTCAATTATTGTCATTCATTCATAACTTTACGCTTTATTGTGATGATTATAAATTTTTGTTGTATTATATCGGCGATAGATATTGATGCATCATTCGATCCGGGTTGTTATATTGATTAGGGAGCTGTATTATCTCTCTTGGTGGGCCAAATTGAAGCGGGTCCGATTTTTATCTCTAATTACCTTAATCTTGTACACCACAATAAAAGAACGAGACGTTAGAAAATGATAGGACACACTTTTTGGTATATTCTTTAACTTTAAGTCAGAAATCTTTCTGTGATTGAAACAAATGGAGGATGCAATGTGTATGGATGCATGTAGGAAGGAGGTTGAGTGTGGATTGAAGGATTAGGCTCCAATAGATGCACTTAACGAGGAATGGCTTTTGAAAGAGTTGGCACTTGTGGGTTGAGTAGCTTGAGAGATGATACACTTGTAAGTAGAGTGGCTTGGGGGAAATCCTTTTGATCATTCTGGGATGCTCGAGGATGAGCGTAGTTTAGGTCTTCTGAGATGCTCCAAGGTTCAAATTTCTAGATCCTCTTTCTTGTAGGAGTGAAGAGGTATTTATAAAATTGAAACCGACGTGGCCGACCTTCCTTGAGCTTTGCGGCTAATGTCAGTTGCCCTTATAAATCTATTGAGCTGTTTCAATATCAGGTGCATATGGTAATTGTGACTATTTGGGGACATTTTTTCCTTTGTAAGGACAATCTTAGAGGTCGTTGCATGGCAATTTCTTTTCAGAGAGCTTTACAGAGCTGCAATTGTCATCCTAGGGCGATACACAATCATGGACAATATTTTGAGAATATTTATTGAGCTGTTAGGACAGTTATCGTGGTCATATTATGGCAAGTTCTACCTACTTGCCTGCGCTGTGCTGTTGGGGCTATTGGCGGCTACGTAGGAGGGGCGACCCCAGGCACTGCATTGCGCACAACCCTAATCACTCATTCATTGTTGAAGAGTTCTGTGTTAACTAGCTTAGACCAATCACACCGCTCTAAGGGCCTTTGACTCGACAGTCCGTGTGATGGGCCGCCGTCCTTTGAGCTTCTCTTATTTCGGTGGGTTGAATTGGCCACTGCTGCACTTCTTGGGCATTAGCCTTGAGAAAACGTCCGCTAGGCTGTAGCCACTATTGCAGGTTGGGCTCTAGGTGGCCCGCGTTCTACTAGACCCATCACTAGCTTCCATGCCGGGATGCCATTTGCATGCTTGCACGCATACTCCTTTCCTAGACATTCTACTGATTTGCTGTTCAATGAGGCAAGATTTGATTCACTATATCCGGTGAGATTTGGGACAATTCTCTAAACCCGGTGATTCTTTATCGTCAACACTATCCTCTCGATTAAATGTTGGCCAATCTCTTCCCTGGTTATAAATAGAGGGGCTCTTTGTACCTTGTACCACGAATCGTCTTCACCAGCTACGCGGTATGAGAGTTCAAAGCTGGTATGAAACCTACACTGCCACTAGCCGGAGTTGGTGGGCGTTCTTCTCCGATGTTTGAAGCTGATGCCCGAGGATACACTTGAAGTTTGCCTTGGTTATCTTTTTTTGTGTAGGAAGTCACCTTAGGTTTCCTCTTTCGCGCTTGGCCCAGGCCTGAACTTATGTTTGATTGGGTAAAGACTTGGGTTCGGGCGGCTATTCCCTCTCTTTCTACCGATATCATGTAGTCCTTTCTAGCACCGATCTGGAGGAGGCGTGTCTCAGGCTTGTTTAAGGGAGACACCATTCTTCTGGCGCTCCTTGGACTATCCTATGGTAGGCTACTTGAGAGGGGAGTCTTCTTTTTCTTTTATTGCCTAGCCTACTCTTCCTTGCAACAACAATAGGGGCTTCTTGCATGCTCGACCTGCTATTTTAACCTCTCGACCGGAAGGTTAGTAAGGAGGCTTTTCTTTCGCAATTGCCTATCTTGAAGACTGGTTGGATGGCTAACATCAGGTCACTCCTCCATATATTTTTTATCCCTTCTGAATTGTACTTCCATCATTGTAAGCTTGTTGTACATTGTAAAAGGAATTAATGAATAAAATTTCTCGAGTATTATTTATTTACATGTTGTATCGCTCCAATACTCTTACTTGATGTGAATGGTTAAAGCACTTAAATGCTGTTTCTTATTGTGCGATTTCTGACAACCAGACCATCTAAAACGCTAATCACCCGACTCATAACCGCTTGGCGAGATGCATATTAACCGAATCGATCATAGGATTGCCTAGGTCGTTAGTATGCCGATTCACAAAGAATGGCATTTCAAGGCATCATTACCTGTGTAGCGCTGCCAACTCGCTTACAGAGATGCTTGGCCTGGCAGCTACCCACGGGTTAAACAGAGAGGCGTTGCATCAATCATCATAACTGACACGACGGATTGGTGCACCGCGACATTCTACAGTATAAGCACGTGTCGCAGTCATTATAGAGATGCACCTCTTTGATTCCTCCTATGATACCGTTTTAGGGCTAAGGTTTTGGCTATTTAATCGCCAACCCCTATCCTTTTCACATTTCTTTATTCTTCAAATCACTTTGCCCTGATTTGCCTTCTTTTTATCCCTTACTTTCACGGCTTCTTGGAGAGTCGCTACGATCTCGTCTATTCTCACTAGTATGGATGTGGGGTCTCTGTACAAGAAGTATAACATCCCTGGCGAACTCCATATACTGCTCCCGAGGTTGATGATATGGCTTGCGATCCTCCCCAGGGTTCATCACCATCTGCGAGGAGCACTTGAAAGCCGGTCTTCACATTATGTTTGCGAAGGAGTTGAGCGGGATTTTGAGGGTTTTGGAGATTCCTGTGGCTCGCCTCCACCCCAACGCTCTTCGATACTTTATTTCTTTATCTTTTGTCGCACCCAAGGATTTTCTCTAGATGCTTGGGGTGTGAAAGTAATTTTTCACTTCAATTAGAAGAGTGACAAGATCTATTTTACCTATCTTCCTAAGTTTAAGATAAGTGGGGAGACTCTTGACTCAATGAAAAATTGAAAGAACCACTTCTTCTACTTGACAGTTGATCCTGAGGGGAATATCTCGTACAAGTGGGACAAGGTTAACAGCGTCCACTCTGGAGACGTTCTGAGGGCAGAGAAATGGATGGATCGTGGGCCGGCGAAGCTCGTTAGTGATAATGCCGCTGACCTATGCTGCGCTGACCGCTAGTTCTCTAGGGAGGCATTCGCTAGAGTCGAGTGGGAGGCGAGGGCAAAGGGAGACGATGAAGAGGTCCCCGAAACGCCTCTTCGCCGACACAAAAGAAGGCAGAGAGAACTGATCATTTGCGACTCTCTTGAAGGGTCGACTGGCAGAGTAGAGCTATCTCCTTCTCCCACATTCATCTCCAAGGAGGTTAGGAAAATTGACGCAGCCTTTGCGAGGCCGTCTCATCCTCCTGTTGGAGAATCTTCACATCCTGCGGTTGTTGATGATCTGGACTTGTTAGTGGCGGGTGGTGAGCCCTCGTCTGTTCTTGCTGTGGAAACAATCCGTCCTTTGGAGGGCGAATTGAACGAGTCGATCGCCCCCCGGCTGCGGTTGAGCAAGGGGTCCCAATCTCTGTCCCCTCATCATCTGACGGATCTATCTCTGCGCCTCCCATCGTCTTTGTGGAGGAGGAGGCGCATGATCGCCAGGTCATAGAGGAGATGGCCGAGAATGTGCCAGAAGCAGAGACTGTCGAGGGTGTTGAGCGGGGGGTCATTGAGTTGCCTAGAAGGCCAGACATCATTCCTTCTCCGCTGGGCTGCACGGATCTAGGGGAGCTCCTCGTTGTTTACGCTGCAGGAGTGAATAACTCTGCGGTTGGTGACATGGGCGAGCCTATTGAGTCCCTGACCCTAGCTAAGTACGGCATTCCTTCTGTTGGCGAGGAGTCGAGAGTTGGCCTGGTTGCCGAGGCACATGAGGAGAGTGACCCTGAGGCCAGTGCAGCTCGAGAGGCGCCCTGCTCAAAGGCGGCGGTGTCCCCAAAGAACTTGGATGCCTCACCTTCGGTTCCAGGTTCTAGCACAGTGCCGTTATTGTGCTGAAGGTCCTTGCCAACATCTTTACCCGAGGTTTCATTGGGCCCATCTCCCTTGGAGGAGTAGCCTTTGATAGAGGTACGAGCCTCGCAGCTTCTTACTTTCGTATCTGTTATCGTCCTTACCCAATCACTTGATTGACCCCCTTTTTTTGGCAGCCACAAGAGGCACTACTCCTAATGGAGACTTATTTGTGCCAACAGGTGGCCATGATATGCCAATGGGTTGCTAAGATCTCCCACTTGACCCAAACAAGTGTCGACTCGGGTATGCCCGAAGAGATGGAGGGCCGGGTGAATGCTACCGTTATTGAGGCCCTACGGAGTAGAGATTGGGCAACCGGTCTTGACCTTGAGCTGTCCGGGTCCCTAGTAAGATCCCAATTGTCACTGGGCTTTGTGTGGACACAGGGGTCCAATTGTGCTCATTCTCACAGGAGGAAGTCGCAGCATTTCAGTTTTGTGGGGCGATGCTCATTCTTGTGAGAGGATGTCATCACACATCTATTGGTGAGCTTCACTGAGGCCGATTGGGTATGGTTGCTGTAGTTGCCGAGCTCTGGTGAAGTCAAGGTTGTCGTTCGCGTGGAACCTTTGATGCTCGGTCCCACTAGTGGGACGTCATTTTTTTTGCGCGTTTGATACTAATCCGTCGACCATTATTAACTGATGGTGCTAATCCCCATCAGAGAGAGTTGTCATACGCATGCTAAGAAAGCCCCCTAGGGTTTACTATGACTGCCTACCTGGCGAGGTCCAATTTTCGTTCACGAGCCCCCCAGTTGTGGTATTCGACCGCACTTAAGTCGCTCGACTATTAGAGCTGAAGTTTTGGTCTTGTTTTAGCAGGGTGGTTAATAGGTGAAGCACTTTCACCCGACCTAGGAGTAATATAGGTTATCTGATTTTATGCGAAGAAATGCAAACATTCATATGAGTAATCAAAAAATAAATAATTAATTATTTTATTGATTTAAACGTAATACATTTTACAAGCATTCCAGATGGTATATGGCAGACCTACCTTGATTTGACAGAAGGTCTTTGGTAATATTTTTTTAAGGTGGATAGTGTTCCACTTCTTTGGGACTAGTTTGTCATTTTGAGTGCATAACTTGTAAGTATTGTTTTGGAGAATTGTTGAGACCAGGAACGACCCCTCCTATTTTGGGGCGAGTTTATTTCTATTGGCACTCTTTCCAGTGACTTTTATACTCCGCAGAATTAGATCCCCCATCTCAAATTGGCGTGCTTTCATTCTCTTATTATAGTATTGAGCGATCTATTGATGATAGGTCGTCGTGCGCAGCTTGGCTGCGTTTATAGTTTCTTTTAGCAGGTCGAGATACTCTTTGAGTTGTTGAGAGTTGTTGAGCGGGTTGAAACTCTCGATCTTGAGGCTGGGTAGCCCAATCTCTACCGGGATAACCGCTTCAATTCCATAGCATAGGCTAAAGGGTGTCTCGCAGGTAGGTTCCCTTGGTGTCGTCTAGTATAACCATAACACAGAGGGTAGTTCGTCTGCCCAAAAGCCCCCTACGTTTTCTAGTTTTGTCTTCTGTCCTTGCAATAGGGTTTGGTTTGTCCTCTTCACTTGCTCGTTCACTTACAGATAGGTGACGGAGGTGTAAACCAACCTAGTTTTCAAACTTGAGTAGCACTTGGTGAAGCACTTGCCAGTGAATTGGGTTTCATTATCGGTCACTATGACCTTGGAAATCCCAAATTTGCATAGATATTCTATCGAATGAACTTTGTTACATTTTGTTTAGTTATTCAGGTCGGTGGAGAGACTTTAACTCACATCATGAAGTAGTCGATGCCGACCATGATGATTTTTCTCTACTTGGATGCAATAGGTAGAGAACTGAGTATATCGAGCCTCCATTGTGCAAATGGTCACAAAGATTGTAGGGCTTGCAGTTTCGTGTGCGGCTGATTGAGAATGGTGTCGTGGACTCAACAATTCTTACATTTTTTCATGAATTCCACTATGTCCCACTTCATCGTAGGTCAATAGTAGCCCTATCGTATTACTTTTAAAGTGAGGTTCTTGTATCTGATGTGTGACCTTTAGATGTTGAGGTGCATCTTACTCAGCGCGTAATCAGTTTCTTCTGTTGTGGAACACCACATGGACGGGGTAGAGTACCCACGATGGTGTATCTTTCCGTACACAATGGTGTATCCGCCTGTTATCTTTTTCACACGTTTAGCGTCTTTCAAGTTATCCGACAGAGTGTCATCAGTGATGTATCTGTGGTATGGGGCCATCCAATTTTTATTGTTTGACATGTACAACACTTCTTGCCTGGGCTTTGCTATGCTTGGGAACTTTAAAACTTCTTACATGTCCCAAGAGTAGTGTTCTGGACTTCCAGTGGCCGCTGCCTTGGCTTGCTTGTCCACATTCCAGTTATCCTCCCTTGGTATATGTATTACTTTGACCTTAATTTTTGAGGACTTGATTGATGACCAGCACTAAGTCGATGTAGACGGTTTGGTGTTTCACTGAGCATTCCCTTGCCAGCCGGAGCTCGACGAGTAAAGTTTCATACTGGACGATATTGTTGGTGGTTGAAAATTCGAAGGTCATCAAATATTTCATCTCTGACCCATCTGAAATCCTTAAGACCACACCTACCCCACTGCCCAATTGTACCGACGACTACATGTGGTGTCAGGGTCGGCACCTCCTCTTAATGGTGGGCATCTTCGTTAAGATCATGGGAACTGAAATTGGGGTTGTTATTTCAACTATGAAGTCTGCGAGGGTCTAGCCTTTCATGGCTGGCCTCTGTTAGAATTTCACATCGAACTCGCCTAATTCGATGGGTCATTTGACTAGTCATCTGGACCTATTAGGTTTTTGTAGGATTTCCTTCAAGGGTTAATCAGTTAGGACGACGATCTTGTGCGCTTGGAAGTATGGTTGTAATTTGCAGGTAAAAATGGTCGTAATTTGCAGGTAAAATAGATAAGTGCTAGGGGATCCTTTCAGTGTGTGAGTAATAAGTCTCAATGTCTGTTAAAATTTTGCTAACGTAGTAGACCAACCATTATACATCGAACTACTATCAGATCAAGAACGAACTTAGCACTATATCCAAAATTGCCAGATATAAGTACAGATCTCCACTCTCTTCTGGTGATGTCAAGAGAGAAGGAGTTGCAAGATATTTCTTGAACTCTTGAATGGCTGCTTGGCAACCAGCCATCCACTAGAAGTCATTCACTTTCGCTCCTCTCAAGGCCCTGAAGAATGGAAGATATTTTTTTTGCTGACTTCGTTAAAAAGTGGGAGAGTGCTGCGAGTCTAAGCATTTAGACTTCCTTCACGGTTTGAGGCAGGCTCATATCCATGATGGCTTTTATCTTTTCGGGGTCTTCTTTGATCCCCCTTCGCGAGACGAGAAAGCCCAATAATTTTCCTGATGATACTCCCAAAGCACATTTGGTTGGATTTAGTTTTATCTGATGCGATCGGAGGATTTTGAAGATCTCACCGAGGTCGCGGATATAGTCGTTGGTAGTTTTACCTTTGACGAGCATGTCGTCTACGTACACCTACATATTTTGATCGATTTGGGCCTCAAACATCTTATTCACAAGACACTGAAATGTGACACTTGCGTTCTTCAGGTTAAAGGGTATGTCTTCATAACAGTATGTTCACTAGTCCATTATGAAGGAAGTGTGCTCTTTGTTTTCGAGACTCATCTAGATCTAATTATAACATGAGTAGGCATTCATAAAACTAAGTAGTTCGTGTCAAAATATAGAGTCCATCAATAGATCGAACATTGGCAAAGAAAAGCTATTTTTAGGACATGTCTTATTCAATTCAGTGAAGTCGATGCACATCCGCTATTTTCTATTACTCTCCTTGACGAGGACCATGTTTAACAACCAGTTTGGATGCTGAACCTACCTGATAAAACCTATGTCAAGCAACTTCTTCACTTTTTCTTGTATGGCAATCAACTTTTCTATGAAATGGTTTCTCTGCTTTTACCTAACGGGTTTACAATTGGGATCAAGGACCAATTTGTGAACCACTACTCCAATTAGTATCCTTGGCATGTCGGCGAAAATCCATACAAAGATATTAGAGTTTTGTCGAAGAAAGGTGATCAATTTATGATGTAGAGGACCTGCTAGTGAGCTCTCAATCTGTATACATTTCTCGGGATCCCAAGGGTCTAATGAGATCTGATCGGTCATCTCGTTGGATTGGGCTTGTTGTAAGGTAACTTTATCCAAGTGATCAAAGTCTTCACCGATCAGTCCGAAATCGCCTGAGTAACTTGGGACAGGTAGCAGAT
Organism: Nepenthes mirabilis; assembly: GCA_025585075.1. Classification (NCBI taxonomy): domain Eukaryota; kingdom Viridiplantae; phylum Streptophyta; class Magnoliopsida; order Caryophyllales; family Nepenthaceae; genus Nepenthes; species Nepenthes mirabilis. The sequence goes on along the minus strand of JAODPA010043302.1, from coordinate 3,322 downwards.
TCGGTTGGTTATTTGGTCACCTAGGACCTTTCTGACACCATATACTATCAAAAACTTCATTTTTAAATGTGAGATTGTTATTACTATCCCAAATGCGGTCAGGCAGGGGCATTTGAAGACGGCATTGTAAATCGAGTGCAAGTATACCATTAGGAACATACGCATCTGGAGTGCTATCTTTGGGTATGTTCATAATATAACTTCCAACTGGATGGTTCCCCGGACCTTGCTCATTATCTAATCCATATTGGGGCCCATCAGCTGATATCATCTAGTTCTTTTTTAATCTGAGTTTAAAATATATATTGACAGACAACAAATTATAAAAATTTTTATTATTAATAAAGACTCATTTTAATTAGTTGTCAGCCATACCATCCGAAATAAGTACAGATACAATTAAAGGGTCGGAATGAGAATTTATTACAGATATCATATCGTCATTACTAAAACTAATTATATAATTCCTAACCTCTACTCTCGATTTCTTGCTACTGAAAACTTTCTATGGGCAGTCCAAAGCACTACCTTGGGTGGTATTGTGGTCACCATACTGTCTACCCCTACCGCGATCCGATTCCTCGGTTGTTGCTAATGCTCCAATTTGTCCACTTCCATTCTTCTGGGGGCTTGTCCTGGTCCCCACAAGAATTTAGTGAGGTGCCCTTTTCAGATAAATCTTTTTGTAGAGTTCGACAGTCTTTCATATTATGACTCGGAGATTGATGGTAGAAGAAATATTTCAACTGATCTCTTTCCTCTGAGTTCTTAGGCTAGTTTGACCACTTCAAAAATTTCTCATCCTGAATTTATATGAGAATATTGGTTCGAGACTCATTCAGAAGGGTTAAATTCAGGGTTCTAAACTTCTTTCAAGATCCAAACTCTACGCTGGGCTACTTCCTGGGATTCAAGAGGTAGTATTGTCTCCATTCATCTTCTTCCTATTTGTTGACCCCTGGCAGAGGTAGTCTATACGCTCTGGCTGTTTCTCTTTATTGGCCTCCTCAATGATTATATAGGCACGAGCGATGGTCTCAACCTCTTGAAAGGTTTGAAGGTCCTGGTGAGCCAGGTACTTAAATAAGTCGCCTAGCTCCACAGTCGCTATAAGAGCGCTTAGCTTCACCTCATCAATGAGCTTGGATAGTTTTTGGGCCTTAGTGACGAATTAAGTCAAGAAGCATTTCAGACTTTTGCCTAACCCCTGTCGGAGGCGAACAAGGTGTCATAACTACTTCTCCTCCCTTTGGCTAGAAGCAAACTATGACTGAAAACTAACAGTCAGCTCCTGGAATGCCCAAATTGAATTTGGCAGTAGGTGGTAGAACCAAATTGGAGTGTCCCTTTTAAGGGTCAGTGGGAAGGACAGACATATGGCGGAATCATCGAGGCCTTGGAAGTCTAGCTAGACAAGGAAGTGATCTAAATGGTCTATTAGATCGAAACTCCCATCGTAAGCTTTTAGGGTTGGCATTTTGAACTTGTAGGGGAGTGGCTACATTCTGATCTCCCTTAAAAATGGCAACCTTCTTATGTCGAAAGTGTGCCTGTCGATACTCCCTCTGAACACATGCTACTCGATCTTTCTTACTCTCTTCTTAATTTGAGGGAAGGACGTAATCTTTTTGGTATTGAGGAAGATCCTTAACTCCAAATCGTTCGAAGAGATTCGCTAAATTTTCCGGTTGTGGGCCCTCTCTGGTTGGGTGTTGTAGGAGGCTTCCTCAAAGGTGGAGGGCTTCCTATTGCCTAGAGAGTAGTATGGATTCTGCTGCTCAAGGTTTTTGTTTCACGCCCTAAAATTGAGCTGGCCTTCTAGAAGGGATTGGGCCCATGTCACTCAGGTCCGCCTGGACCTCGAGGTCGTTAAATTACAGGGTCTTCTCTTCAGCGGGTTGTCTCTTCCTCTGGTTCTTCTTTTGGACGTCAATGTTTGGGGGTAGGAGGAAGGAGCCCTCAGTTGCTGCTCATCTAGACATGTGTAGATGGTCTGGAGCATTTTGGACACGTCCATCTAGGCGATGAGCATTCGCACATCAATGGCCAGTTGTTCATCCGCATGGCTACCCGTCGAAGGGTTAGCACCATGGGAGACGTCTCTGGCCAGTGTGCTAGCTTGTATCCTAGTATTGACCATGTGTTCTTCTATATGGGTGGTGGTTAGACTTTTCAATCAGTTTCTATATATGGTGCCAATAATGCATTCCTGGATACGGATTGTTATATGAATTAGGGAGCCATTTGATCTTTCTTTGTAGGTTGAATTAAAGTAGGTTCGATCTTTATCACTAATAACCAAAATCCTGTATACCATAACAAATGAACGAGAGATCAGAGGATAACAGGACTCGCACTCAAAAATATCCTCCGACGTTCAAGTTAGAAATCTTTTTGTGAGGAAAAGAAAGATGGTGGATGCAAGGTGCGTAAATGCATGTATGAGGGGGGTTGAGTGTGGACTGAATGATTAGACTCCGATGGATGAGCTCAGTGGAGAGTGGCTTTTAAGAGAGTTGGCACTTGCGGGTTGAGCGACTTGAGAGATAATGTACTCGTAGGTAAAGTGGTTTGGGGGAAAGCCCTTCAATCCTTCTGAGATGCTCGAGGGTGAGGGTAGTCTAGGTCTTCTGGGATGCTCCAAGATTAGAATTTCTTGATCCCATTTTCCATTGGGGTGAAGAGGTATTTATAGAATAGAAATATGTGCGGCCTTCCTTGGGCCTCACGGTTAATATCGGTTTCCCTAATAGATTCACTGAACTATCTCATTGATTGTGTGTGGGGCGCATATGGTAATCGTGGCTATCTAGGGGCATTCTTTCCTTTGCCAGGACGATCTTTGAGGTCGTCGTATGGCAATTGTTTTTTTGAGAGATTCGCTAAACTGTAACTGTCGTTCTGGGATAATGCGCAATCATGGATAATATTTTAGAAATATTTGTTGAGTTGTTAGGACAATTGTTGTGGTCACATTATGGCAATTTCTGCCTATTTGCCTACGCTGTACTGTTAGGGCAGTCGGCGGCCACGCAAGAGGAGTGACCTTGGGTATGGCACTGTGTACAATCCTAATCATTTGCTTCCTGTTGAACAGTTTTGGGTTAACCTGCCTGGACCAACCACACCGCTATAAGGGCCTTTGACTTGACAATCCGCGTAATGGGCCGCCGTCCTTTGGACTTTTCTCCTTTCGGTGGGCTAAAATGACCACTGTCACACTTCCTAGGCCTTGGCCTTGAGAAAACATCCATTGGGCCACAATCACTCCTGCGGGTTAAGCTCCAGGCTAGCTCGCATTCTGTCAGATTCATTAAATATA
>JAODPA010043280.1:0-11887 GCA_025585075.1 Nepenthes mirabilis | reverse complement strand
GCCAAAGCCGCTTTGGTATAAACTGTGTTAAGGGTAAGCTTTTTATAGTGACTGGCCCCGCCGCACTGCGGCCCCATAACCCAGAAACCCCGAAGGATTTTTTGGGAGGCACAGTACCACTTTATGCTTCCGCGGAGAATCGAACCTAGGTGGTGGAGGAAAGAGAAATCTTTCTTAACCACCAGGCCAATGCCGCTTCGGCCTCCGGATTCATTCGCATTGCAGGCAAGGAAAGGAAAGCAAGCTGTACGCCGAAAATTTCCACTATGGCAGCATTGCACTCCAGCCATTTTCACACCGGCAACACCATTCTGGAATCACAGGCACTCCAGATACAAAGCCTCACCATCCTCAACTTACGCACATCTACTTCGGCCAGTGAGAAGATAGTATCAACATAAAATCCACTCCGGCCACGGAGCAACAAATGAGATCATCACCTATCCTCAGGATTCTTGCGCGTTCCAGGCAGAGAAGGGAAAAGCAAAATGCACTCCGGCTAGGTTCGCTCCCGTAATTTGCACTCCGGCCAAAGCACTCCGGGAGAAGAACGCTCCGCACAATGCACTCCGGAATTTTCACTACCGCAAAAACCACACCGGAAAACGAAGTACAGACACACGATACGCGATTTTTCTTTTTTGAATCCACTCCGGATTCCGGAGTTCATGACACTCCGGAAACCGGAGTTCCCAATTTTTTTTTATATGGCAACACTCCGGAATACGGAGGTCCAAATTTTATTTTATTTTTTTTATAACAAAGCCAAAGCCCAAAAACAACCTCAAGGAGGCAGTTTGATTACACACAGATCACTCCAGGCGCAAAGCATAAACACATCCAATAGAGCAGCAGAGGCGCAACAAAGCCAGGTCAACAGACCTAAGAAATTGGCAAATCCAACACCAAAGCCTGAGGAGAGGCTCAGACAGAAGTAGAAATCTAAACGGACCAAGACGCATCAGACGAGGTCTTGGCATCTGAATCCCAAAACGAGTTAAGGGATCATCGTCAGGGAAACCCCAGAGGACCACAGAGGACCTCAGCGGACTTGGCTGAATTAGTGGAAATCGAGGGCTTCACCGAAGACGAAACCACAGAGGACCCCGGCGAATCCGTCCAGTTAGGCAGAGAGCAAGCTTGGATGCGCCCAAAATCAAAGACGAATTTTGGATTCGAAAAAGGAAAAACGAAGTGAGAATCTTCTCTTCGAAGCCAAAGAGAGCGAAGGATGAGGATTAGACAGAGGGACGGCCGGGCGAGGCAACCAGGGGACCGGCCGTGGCCGGCGCCGGTGCCACCCGGCCAGATGAGGAACGCCGCAGAAGGCGCGGCCGGAAATTTCAAAACGAGATTTGAAATTTGAACTGTGTTAAGGGTAAACTTTTTATAGTGACTGGCCCCAATGCACTCGCGGCCTCATAGCCCAGAAACCCCTTGCGGGATTTTTTGGGAGGCACAGTACCACTTTGGTGCTTCCGCGGGGGATTGAACCTGGATGGGGGAGGCACACTTCCGTGTGTTTAACCACCAGGACAATTCCGTTTCGGCAAAAACTGTGTTAAGGGTAAGCTTTTTAACGTGACTGGCCCCACCACATTGCGGTCTCATAACCCAGAAACCCCGTAGGATTTTTTGGAAGGCACAGTACCACGGCCAACGCGGGGAATCGAACCTGGGTGGGGAAGAAAAGCGAGAACTTTTTTAACCACCAAGCCAACGCTGCGTTGGCGGTCATCTATACACACCACAATACAAATTCTGGCATGGTGCAGGCGGTTCATCCTAGCAGTGCTAGGATCGCAATGAATTGGTTTACCAATCCTACATGCAATCCAGCTTAATCCTAATGGGGTCCCAAATTCAATAGGTACATTGACCAGAGAAACCCACATGGGGAAGGACTTCAGGGAAGATGAATCCAGTGACATACCCGATGACCACCTCTTGAGGTAAATGGAATTCCTCTTGATTTCCCAAGGACCTTTAGCCAAGCAAGCCTCCATATGAGGGTCAGTGTCAAAAGTAAACAAAAAGATGCCTTTTTCCTTCACAGCAACATTTCGCAGCCCAACTGGTAGAGTTCTCTAGAGAGAGGTGCTCTCCCCTCTCTCTAGGTTTCAAAATTTGAGTGTTTGTGTAACGACCCAAAATTTGAATAAGGACATTTTTTCGGAGTGCTTTGTGCCGTTTGAAGCCGGAGTGGAAGGTTGAAGATGGAGTGTGATTGAAGCCGGAGTGTCTTTGGTGCCGGAGCGTCTTTAGAGGCCGATTTGGCTTATTGTTGCTGAAGTTATTTTTGTGATCGAGAATCAACGTCAGTGTATTTCTTTAATGACTGTTTTCATTGCTCTAGGGGTCTCCCCTGCTTTGTGTTCCATCTCCAAGTCGGTAAAACACTTGGTTATGAACATAATTTTGTATATTTTTTTTATATAATTTTAATACATTTAATTACTTACCAAAAAAAAGATATTTTAATTCTCAGGACCGGTCAACGCCCGTTGACCAGAAATCCAAAGATGAAGAAGTCCGGAATTTTGCATTGAGGAAATTGCTATCCGGATTTCCTTACTGCAGTCCGGATTCCCAAAATGAAAGAAGTCCGGATTTCGTTAGGCAAGTGAAGTCCGGATTTCTCTTGGTAAATGAACTCCGGATTTTTCCGGAGTAAAAACACGGGCGGAGTTGCTTGAAAGAAATCACTCCGAATTTTCGAAGTGAAATGTAAGTCCGGATTAAAAGAAAAGAGGTCCGGTCACAGTAAGGAATAATATTGGGAAGGAGCGGCAATAAATATCAGCGGTTCCCGAGACACGTTGGAAAACGAAGTCCATAAATAATCCTCTTGGAAATGTAGGACGATTTATATCACCTCGGAAAATAGGAAAAAATCATAAATAATGGCCACCTTCTCGCGGGCTATAAATAGGGGCCAAGAACATCACAAAAATGCACCACTAGAAAAGTTTAGTAAAGAAGGAGGCCGAAAGCTTAGGCAAAGTAGAAAAGAATTCAGGCAAGATACTCACCCCTATTTCTAAAACTCATGTTTATTTATGTTGCTATGAAAGTATATGATTTCTGTATGAAATATGCTTTGATGACTGAAATGCATGTTTAAAGAAAATTCTGTTATGCATGATGTTAGATTTCTGTTATGATTTACTGCCAATGATTATGAATTTCTGCCCAATGCATGATTACGTAAAGAAACTTTAGGCCGTAAGAAGAATCATGAATTTTTGCTACTGTACTCTGTATCTCTGAATTTTAAGCAAAAGACCTCCGGCAATTTATAAAGAAAATGATTTGTACTCCGTCCAATTTGAAATAAAGAACTCCGGCCCTTTGAATAATATGCTCCGTCCCTTGCGAAAAAGAAACTCCGGCCCTAATGAATTTTGTACTCCGTCCTCTGCGAAAATGAACTCCGTCCTTTAATGAATTTTAGGCTTCGTCCCTCAATTTTGAAATAAACTCCGGCTTATGAAATACGTACTCAATGAACTTCAGATTTTATGCACTCCGTCCCTTAAAGCACTCCGGATTAAGGAAGAGAAGTGTACTCCGTCAATGAGGCACTCCGTCCCTGTAAGCACTCCGGATTTGAAAAGAAATGTCACTCCGTCCCTGTGAGCTCCGGAATTTTAAAAGAAAATCCACGCCGTCCCTATTGAGCTTCGGATTTTAAAAGAAAAGCCAGTTCGGCATCTGAGCCCCGGAATTATGAAAGAAAAGTCACTCCGGATTTTTGAAAAGAAAATCACTCCAGATTTTGAAATGAAAAACACTCCGAATTTTTACAGAAAAGCACTCCGAATTAAGCACTCCGGATTTACAGAAAAGCACTCCAGATTTGAAAGAAAAGCACCCCGGAATTTGAAAGAAAAGTATTCCGGATTTTGAAATAAAAGTATTCCGGATTTTGAAATAAAAGCATTCCGAAATTTGGTAAGAAAAGCACTTCGTCCAAGAAGCACTCCGTCCCTTTGGTTCAAAGAGCACTCTGGATTTTTGGTAAGAAAAGTACTCCGTCTATTTTTAAAAGAAACACTCCGTCCCTTTGTTCAAAAAGTACTCCGGATTTGTGAAGAGAAAGAAATACTCCGTCCCTTTGAAAAGAATAGCACTCCGGACTTTATTAAAATGTACTCCGTCCTTTATAAATAAAGAACTCCGATTTTGATAATTTCTGGATTAAAGAAAAGAACTCCGATTTTTGATGTAAGAAAATGAACTCCGACTTTTGCAAGAAATGAACTCTGGTTTCCTTTGCATGAAAACGAACTCCGGCTTCAAGAAATTAACTCTGGCAATGAACTTAGCTTCGGTTTATAGAATAAAAAGAGCTTCGGAAAATTGAACTTCGGATTTTTGCTTTGGAAAAATGAGCTTCGGATTGATGATATGAACTTCAGTAAAGAATAAGAAAATATATGGATTATGGACAGTAAGTGGAACTCTTCCGACTTTTGAACTATGATATATGGCCAATAAAGACCACAAACCAAGAACCGAGTTTTCATTAAACTTGCTGTTAAAGATGGATGAAGGATATTGGAGTGACACTCGAGGATGCCTCCTGGGCCACGGGAGGGGACCTTTTGGTGGCACAAGAACTCTGGACTATGGCCCCGTATGCCGGGTTAAAGGCATTACCTCCCGCCCCGAGGAGCATAATGAGGGGATACGGCTTTAGGTTGTGGGGTAGCACACAACCCATCCTCGATATTGTCCGCTCCCTAAAGATTATATGAATTCCGAATGATTATGATGAAGACAAGATGAAAAGAATATGAACCAAGAAAAATGATATGATGATTTTTATTATGTTATATTATGATCTATACTTTGATTATTTTTGTATGCTTGTGTTTTCTGCATGTGAGTATCCTGCTGGGCTATGTAAGCTCACTCTTGCAAATTTTCAGATGACAAGCTTATGGAGGACGAAGTCGAATAGGGTCCTATGGTTTTGCTGGCTGGAGCAGATTTTTGAAGTTTTGTTCATTTTGTTCGAGGGAACTTGTAATTTTGATTTTCGCTGCTTATGAACGTTAGAATGTTTCCGTGACACTTTTGGGATTTATGAAACTATTTATCTTTAGAATGCATCTCGGGTGTGAATAAAAAAAAAATTTATGCTCATATTTTATTATATGAATTAGTATTGACGATGGCTTTTGATAATATTAAAAGTCGGGTCGTCACAGTTTGCCCTGTCCCGCCTCACATCCTTCCCCACTGGCGCCGGTCCTCCACACGGGCCCCTGCTCTCTTCCAAAAGATTCCAACCCCTACTCTCTTTCACTTCCTGTTGCTGCTCCGTCCTCGCCTTCCACTTGCTGCCTTTTTTCGTCCTCGCAGTCAATCTCGCATTCCCCCTCTTCCCTTAGGGTTTTCGGTGTTCCTACTCTACAAACCGGGTCTGCTGTTGAGGACCGGGTCGTCTATGTGCCATGCCCTCCCGTATTCGACGCTGGGCCCATCCCGATTGATTTTGTTCCTGCTCCGTTGGATGTGTCCTCAAAGCCGGCTTCCAAGCCCTCGCAGTCATGGGCTTCCATTGTCAGCAATGACTGCATGGATGTAGGTACTCAGCTCAAATTTTTCCCTCCCCCGTCCCCAATTGGACCTGACATTGAGCTTCTTCCCCCTGCTGAGGTTATTCAGCAGGGAGAAGCCTCTTGGAGGGATACCCTTGTGGGTTATTGCTATGAATCCCCCCTTAATTTCTATGTGGTCAATCATATTGCCTGTAAAATTTGGGCTAAATTCGGGATTTCTCATGTTGCTGAGATGGAAAATGACTTTTTTCTATTCCGATTTGCATATGAAACTCAGATACAAGAGTGCTTAAACCATGGCCCATGGACCTTTGCTAGACGTCCTTTCTTCTTAAAGAAATGGTCTCCGGATCTGGTCCTCTCCAAGGAGGAGCACAAAACCTTCCCGATTTGGGTTCATCTAAAGGAGGTTCCTGTCCAATTTTGGACTCCTCTGGGACTTGGCTAGATTGCCAGTGCCATAGGGAAACCTTTTTTTTTGGTAAGTAAGTATTTTGGATTAAATGGGAGAAAAAATTATAAAAAAATATGTTTATCTCCAAATATTTTGATTTGAAGATAAAACATAACCGCTAGGGCAAACCCCGAGCGGACATTACATCAAAGTATACAAAATGGCCTCTAGGAGGACAGCGTTTGCCGAAAACAACAAAATATGACATTTCCATCATAAACAAACTAAACGCAGCATGTAAAGTTGATACAGAATCAACGGCTTCACACAGTGGCACGCCATAGGCACACTGCACATGTGACATCAGAATGCTCCAGCACCGAGACCAGCAGCATCATCTTTGGCTATCTAACATAGCAGCAAATCTCAAAAGAACCCTTAAATCCAAGGCTCTAACCTCATAAAGCATCATACCAATGCTGGAAATCACCCTGGCAGTTGCAACAGAGCCCCATCCCAGCAGCAGCTTCCGGCCGCAGCTTCACAGCCCTGCACCATCAAGGCACAGTAGCATCGAACCTCAACAATCCAGACAGCAACATAGGTGCAGATCCAGCATCAGTTGCAGCGCCCAGAACCAAAATACAGGCCATCTGCCTAGCAAAACCTCGTCCAAGAACATGAATGGGAAAAACAGGCCTACCAAGTCCCCTCCAATTTCAGGGTCAAATGTTTATCTGCAATCTCAGCAGCAAAAGATGCAACAAACCACACTCCAATAGCATGCTACGTGCAACAGGCAGAGCATAAAGAGGCAGCAGCATATCATTTACCATGACTCAAACATCCAGATCCACCAAACACCATCAGTGCCAGGGGCAATCAACCAACCATCACCAGTAGGCAATATCAGCTACTCCTAATGCAGAGGACGATGGAAAGAGTAACAGGAGATGAGATCAGTGGAGCAGTAGGAATGGCAGCACCAGCCAAATCTGATACAGCAAAACACCATCAACCAAATCTCACACTGCACCCATCCAGCCACTACCTCGGCATCCTGGAGATAGCACATTCAGCAGCCAACTCACCAACTGGGCAAGGCTAAATGTCCAGACAGAGACACAAGCCGAACCAGCAGGAGGGCCAAGAAGCAGGATGGCCTCCACCAACAAGCAGGCCATTCTGGTCGCAGCAATAGAATCCCACTGCAGTCCTCTCATCTAACAACCGGGAGTAAATTCTGCAATTTAGCAAGAGCAGGCAATGCCCCGCCATCCAAGAGGCGTCCAATGCATTCCAGTTTCCCTTAGTTACAACAGATCCAGAAACACATCCCTCATCAAACTTCATACACCATGGTCAACAGTCCAGTACTGCAACCCAATCAGGCACAAGGCCACATCTGATGTGGGGACCCACAAATACATCAATCCACAGCATCCAGTAGATTGAAGATAGTAGCAGAGTTCACACCTCATCAGAACCTGCTATTGGATCACAATAGCCAAATGGTCCAGCAGCCATTCCATCATTAGCCCGAACCCACCAGGCAGCAGGACATCCATTTCAAGAAACACCAGAATTCCAGTTCGACCAGAAAAAATAGGTACCTACATCCAGCACCTGCCTACAGCAGTGAATAGCCACCACAGGCTTAATCAGCAAGAACCACCAAGCTTATTCACCAGCTGCTAATCTCCATTTTCAGAAATAAAATGGAGCCCCAACAGCACAAGCAGCATACCAAAATAGGATCTATTCACCCCAGCAGCAGCATCCAAACAAATGCAGCAGCATCCAACAGCACAGACCAGTGGAGGCAGATGAAGATCCCAGGAGAGCAGGATTTATTATGCCCGAAAGGGACCAAAGGACCTCCAAGCACGTACTTATACTATTCGTTCAAAAACAGGTCAACAAGAAGCAGATAGAAACTACCAAAAATACTCCAGATCAAACCAGGTCCCCGGAATCAAGACCCAGACAAAAAAATCCCAGCAGCAAGGGCCTAGGAGCCAGAGGCGCCACTGGACTTTTTGGGGGCAGCCTTTTTCTTTTTCCTAGACTTAGGAGTCTTCCACCCAGCCTCCAAACCCCTCAATTCATCTACCAAAGAGGCATTTGAGGAATATTGCTTAGTAATCCTCTTAATAGAGCAGGTCATCAGCGAAGGCAAGTATGACAGTATGAGTCTGACCACAATTCCAATGAAATGTGAAATTTTTGTTCCTTCGTGCTTTGGATTCAATGATCCCATTTAACACCTCCATCGCCGGAATAAAGAGGTAAGGAGAAATGGGATCCCCTTGGCGAAGACCCTTTCCCCTTTGAAAAAATCAACCGCTTCACCATTAATATTAACAGAGTACGAGGGGGTGGTAATACACTCCTTAATCCAGATTATCATTTTGGGCGGGAATTTCATAATGGTCAGGACATTGATAATGAAGTCCCATTGAACAGAGTCGTAGGCTTTCATGAGGTCAACTTTCATAGTACAACGTGGAGGGTCATGACCAAGGTGATACTTGTGGAGAAGCTCTTGGGCGAGGAGAATGTTGTCACTGATTTGGCGCCCTGCCACAAAAGCCGTTTGGCACTTATCGACCAGATAAGGTAAGGTCGTCTTTAAACGATTTGCAATAATCTTCGAGATGACTTTGTATATGACATTACAGCATGAAATGGGACGATAATCAGAAACCAGCCGAGGAGACTGGATTTTGGGGATAAGGCTGATAATCGTCGAATTCATTTGTTTGAGAAGCTTTCCATGATTGAAAAAATCACGAACGGCTTCACAAACAGATGAACCAATGATATCCCACGCCTCCTTGAAGAAATGGGAACTGAATCCATCAGGCCCCAGGGCCCGATAGTCACCTATAGAGAAGATCCCATTGCGGATCTCATCATCGCTTACCGGGCTCACAAGAGAGTCCATAGGTGATTCAGGCACAGTATGAAGGATGTAAGGACGCAGTCGTTCCGCATCAGCCGATCCGTACGTGCGACCAGTCCCAAGAGCCCTACTAAAGTGGTCCACAATCAGATTCTGGACATTAAGAGCACCAATGGTAGGATTCCCGTCTTGACCAAGGAGGGAAATAATCCGGTTCTTATTGTTGTTACCATTCACAGTCTTAAAAAAGAATTTATTGCACTGATCCCCCTCTTTGAGCCACCTTATCTTGGCTTTTTGCTTCATAAGGTCGGCTTCCTTGGCAAGGGCAGCATGATAAGCATCCTTACAGTTACGCTCCTCAAGAAGACTCCCAAGATTAGAGTGAGTATGATTTTGGATAGCATCAAGCCTTTCCCTAGCGCGGGTGACCTCCTCGTGAACATCACCCTCATGGACATTAAGCGTTTTTAGTGATTTTTTCACATTCTTAAGTCTGGACACAAGTCTGAACATTGGCGAGCCATTGATGTCATCCGTCCAAGCATCAGTAACCAAAGGCATAAATTTTGGAGATTTGGTAAGAAAGTTATTGAACCGAAAAAACCCATGTTTACGGGGAGGATCGCCAGCGGGAATGAGAATACAAGGCGAATGGTCAGAGAGCCTGGGAGGGGGAAAGAGGGCTTTAGCTCTACGAAATTTGTCAAACCAACACCCATTGGCGACAACACGATCAAGCTTTCTGTAGATGCGAAGGGAAGAGTCACGACGGTCATTGCAGGTATAGTGCATGCCTTCATGGCACACATCGTTAAGATCGCAGTCTCTAAGGCAACTATCAAATTCAGTCGAGTTGTTGTTATGCCAGTTCCCACCCAAGGCCTCAGAAGGGGAACGGATAGCATTGAAATCCCCGAGGGCTGCCCAAGGGAGATCGCCTGGATGGTTTGACACCGCGCGAAGGCTATCCCATAGGAGCCTACGGGAGGAAATTGAATTTGCTCCATATATAAAGGACAAAATGCAGGGAATATTATCCTCGAGGAGCAGGACCTCAAGATGAATGACCTGTTCCTCCGAGGAAATAATAGTGCACGAAACCAGATTGGGGTCCCAGCCAGCCCAAATCCGCCCACCCGAACTCAAAGAGTAATTCATAACCCAAGACCAGTTAGGTCTGATTCTAGTGGAGATAGCCAAAGAGTTTTTCTCTACAACTTTGGTTTCCACCAAGCCAACAATACAGCACCTATGGGTGGAAATGAGGTTGTTGACTTCGTGGGCTTTGACACTCCCATTAAGTCCCCTCACATTCCAACAGGCAATGTTATTCATGAGATAAGGTTGAGTGGGGGGGGGAAAGGAATACTAACCCCCCGAGATTTTTTCTTTCTACAAGAAGAAACCCGGTCCCCATTTCTGGATGAAGGACCACCTTTTGTCCGACAAACAGCAGGGCCCGGCAATGAAGAACAAAGGAGTGTACCAGGCGGAGGGTCAGGGATGGTAGAAGTGCAGGAATTAATAGTACCAAACGATCCGGGATCGGAGGAAGCACTTTCAATCTCCAAAGGGAGAGGACCGGGGTGCTCCGAAGACCGGATTGGACTATTAGGGCCTGGGGGGAGAGATGAGTGGGAAAAACATATGGACGATCCGACAACGGCAGGGGCAATAAGCGGAGTGGGGTCGAGGGTCTTGTTCACAAATGGAGGGCATTGCAGATGAGCTCAGATCGGGGCATTCTGACAATTCATCAGTATCATCCACTTGTAAGGCCTTGAACGAGTTGGAGGTCGTTAAGGCCTTGGGGGTGATAACTGGAGGCGCAGTTGCAGTCGCTGCGGGAGTTTTAATGCGGGGAGATAGCCTAGGAGGAACAGAGGAGGCAGAAGTATCAGGAGGAGGGGCCTCCTGCTTGGGGACCCAAGAAGCTTTGGTTGGGTGATTCTTAACTCTGCGCGTGTCAGGATCGCCCCTGCGTGTCGGTCTATGATGGTACTCAATTTTGATTTCACAGAGGTAATCATTTAGCTCTCCGGGCCGTCCACTAGTCCGAATCTTCACAGACTTCGGTCTAGGGGCGTTGACCCCCAATTCAACACAAACCCTAGCGAATCCTAACCGCTCAAGCTTTTCGGTAACTGGATCTAAAAAAAGAGGTTTTCCGACCGCGCTTGCAATCCAGCTTAAACCAAGCGGGGTCCAATATTCAACCGGGATCCCAGAAATGGTGATCCAGGTAGGAAAGGATTTGTGATCCTCACGGGCTAAAGTCATACCTGGCCACCATTGTTTAAGATAAAAAGGGTGTCCAGCGATCGTCCATGGGCCAGAAGCCAAACAATTCTCAAGCTTGGAACTTGAAGAGAAGCGAAAGAAAAAGAAACCCGATTCGTTACCAGCCACATGTAGTAGCTCAAATCGTTTCCAAATTTTCTTAGTGATATAGCTAACCACATTAAAATGAACAGGATTGCCAACAAAATATCCAACAAGGGTTGGACCCCACATATCATCACCCTGTTTGGTGACCTCAGGAGGGGGGGATAAAATGATATTATCCAAATCAGAAATGTTCGGAGGAAAGAATTTTAGGGGACACTTACCTCCAATCGCTCTTTTCTCGACAATGGAGGCCCATGAAGAGGCAGACGGGCTGGATATAGGAGCTCCAGCTGAACAGGGAGCCTCTGCACTTGGCAAAACAGAACCACAAGGCCGCTGGGAATCCACTTCAATCAACCGGGCAGGTTCAGGATCTGGTAGGGCAGAGACCTGCTGGCTGGGAAGTGGCAACAAAGGAGTATTCGGATCAGCAGCACACAACAGTCCATCAGCCCCGAACAGCAAACCAGAAGGAGAAGCCGAGGAGCAAAGTGGAGGACCCACAGGATTGGGGGTGAGATTTGATAGGATAGCAACCCCCTCGCCATCAGAATCAGGCGGCAGAGAAGATGGGAGCACAGCGATGGGTAAGGAGATGGCAAGACACGAAGGGGAGCTCAGCAAATT
>JAODPA010043269.1:0-11888 GCA_025585075.1 Nepenthes mirabilis | reverse complement strand
TTTATGATAAAAACACCGGCATGTGAATTTTTTGTCATAAAAAAATAAATTTTATGAGATTTAAAAGTAACATGTAAGTGATTACTTGAATTATAGTAGCGATCGGAATAGCTGTGCTAGAATTTGTACGGTATAAGATCTTTATGAATGAATTTATATATCTGAAGTTTGCTTATACCTAAAAGGTTGGATTTTTTAACTTACTGAATTTAATAATCTACTACTATAATTAAGAAAAAATTCATGTGAGAATTTAATCCTTAAACTTAAAACCAAATCTTAACAATCCTTTGAAGAGATTTATCAGAGTTCATGCATTCACAGTTTGGCCAAACCTAAAACCAACAATAATAATAATAATAATAAATAAAATTAAAAATGGTTGGATTGAAAAAAGCAAACACCGGATTGGTCCTGCGAATGAACAGTGATCGGAGGAGCTAAGCATGCAAGGAGAGCACAGAGCATGCCAAAGCGCCACGCTCGGAGCATCGTCTTCTCCATCAGGTCTCTCTCCTTCCTCACGCTGGCATTTTGCAGTCTGCGAATGAACAATTAATAAATAAAAAATAAAAATGATTTGGGAGTTAGATGCCATTTTATAATAATAATGACGATGATGATTTAGTGTAATATTATAAATAATTTAAATTAATTTTGTTATCTGGCTCCAAGTTTTAATTGGTTTATCACTTTATTTATTTATTATAATTGATTAGATTTTCCTCATATATGTTTTATTTATTCTATATTTTAAGTGTCCAAAGTAATCTAGGCGTTATTTCATGATTTAATCTCTTATATGTGCAATATCTAAAAATTTTGGTCAGTACGCTCATAGTGGTTGGCCCAAATCCATGATGGTCCAAATGCGCATTTGGACGGTCAATCCCAAGCGTTGACCAGATAGAGGCCAAATTGGGCGGCCAACAGACTCCCCATGTGACGGTTAACATTTCTGTTAATCGAAAGTACTACTATAGGTCGGCCCAAAAGGGCAAGCCTCACGTGGGCCAGGCCCAATTGGGACAACACCTCTGCACATGACCAACAACAGTTCTCTTCCTTGATTTTGCGCCTTTCTAGAAAATAATCTGCATTGTAACGGGTACCAACAGATTCAGCGCCCCTTCCATAAGAAAAGAGCTAGATTCTCTCTTCCTACCCACTGTAAACTCTAACGGTTACAGGATGCAGAAGGAAAACGAGTAATTCTGAGAGCCGTTGCCTGTTAGGAAAGGAAGTAATCCCAACAGATTGCAGAAATCAAGCTTTCTTATCCAATGAAGGTCACCCGGCAGAGTGCAGGAATCACGCCTTCCTACCCAAAGAAAGTCGCCCAACACTTCATCTATAAAAGCCCATGGAATCTCCACTCCAGGGCATGCTCACTTCTAAGATTACAATACTCACTGTTGAGATCATACAAGCCCATTACACAGACTTCAGATGCTCACTTCTCTACTAAAAAGCTTTCTTAGTGCTCTGACAGTTCTTCAAGCTCTCACACTTACAGAACTCAAACTCACACACTCTCTCTTTCTACATTTCTTGTGAACACAGGGCTGAAAGACTATGCTCCACACAAGTAATAAGAACGCCTCTCACGTCTAAAACCAAACACTCATCTCAAATACTCTTCATCTTCTCTCTTTGCTCTTATTTTCATTTCTCTTCTTAAAAGTCGAAGGCTAATTACTAACTTGAGCGTCAGAGTATTTTCGGTGGGATAACATCCCGTCGGTACCTGACCTCTTATTTATTATAATGGTGTGCAAGTTTCAGACTTAGTGAATAGAATTGCATCTAGATGATCAAGTGACCCAAATTTGTTTGAAGCTTGGATCGATTGATGCATCATTGGCGCCGTCTGTGAGAGGCACTTACAAAAAGCCTACCATATTTTTTTATAAACTTTTCTCAATTTTACTTTCCAAGCAGACCAGAATGGTGAACACAAGAACGCAAGTTAGCAAGCCCGCTAGAAACGTGACTTCTCCTAACCAAGACTACGCTGCTAGTACCATGGTCAATAAGACGGTCAACGGGATGCCCACACCCTTCTTTCAGCATCTAGTGGAACACATGCAGAACATCAACAAGATACTCTAAATGCTCTGCTCTCACTAGGAACACTCTTAGTAGGGGCTCCGCCCACAGCAGTCCCTGCACCGGCCTCCAAGAGAGGAGACCAGAGGAAGAAGAAGCCAGCCAGAAAACCCAGAAGGTCAACCAACACCCAGACGTCCGAGTCCTCACGCGCTCCAAGTCGGCCCAGGCTTGAAGAGTGCTCGGGAAGTATGACTCTGGAGGAAAGTCCGGAATGAAGGAACCCCCGATACTCTTAGGTGGAGACTAGGACCCGGGCCCAGGAGGGAGCCTCCCAGGTCATCAGGTCTACTAGTGGCAATAGTCGATTGGCTACTGGCCACACTAGAGAAGAAACGGAGTTGAGGACTTATCTCAACTCTAAAAGGTCAGCTAACGCTGCTAGGATTAATCCCATGTTGGAGAAGATCTGGAACCGGTGTTCAAGGACGATGAGCATGCCATCGATCTGGACAGATCTCCTTCCACAATGGAGATCTTGAACCGTCCGATGCCAGCCAAGTTCAAGATGCCTCCCTTTGACTCTTACAATGGGAGTGCTGATCCAATGGATCATCTCGATAATTTTTGCACCCATATAAGTCTACAAGGGTTAGAGGACGTAGCAATGTGCTGCTACTTTCCGCTCACCTTGAAAGGGGACACTCATATATGGTTCCACCAACTCCCCTTAGACTCGATCAGAAGTTTCAGGGAGTTGACTGATCTATTCTTAGCCCAGTACGCCTCCAGTCGTCGAGAAAAGAAGCAACCTTGGCACCTCTCCCACATTAAGTAGAAGTAGGGAGAGAATTCACGGAAGTTTCTGAATCGCTTCGTGGTGGAGGCTAGGTGGATCCCCAAGCTCACGGAGGAGGTTTCATCTCCGCGCTGACATATGGGGACTTCTTCAAGTACCTGACGCACAAAAACTCGCAGACCTTTTGGGAGGCGAAATCTATCACCCGAGTTTATGTGGTGACAAAGGAGGCCAACGAGGCTAAGCATCCCAAGCAAACCGAATAGCCTCGCTCATTCCCAGGGGAGGGAAAGAGAAAGTTCAACGACAACGATCACTCCCGCAAGAAGCACCATAGGACAGAACTGCCAGAGCGCAAGGACTACAGGCCGATCAACCTAATGCCATTGACTAATACACTTTCGAACGTCCTCATGCAGATTCATGGGGAGAAGTTCCTTAAGAAGGCGGAGGGAGAAAATTCGGCTAAGTACTGTGATTTTTATTGATCTCCCGGACATTCCACAGAGGACTACAAGACTCTCTAGTGGAAGATAGAAGAGTTGATTCGGGGGGCCATCTCACCAGGTTTGTGAAGAGCACTGGCCAGAGCTCTGGCACTGCAGGCGGCGACGGACAAGAGCCTTCCCCTCCACGGAATCGGGTTGCATAGGAGTGGTCAATATGATCACTACTCGACCAGCCAAGAATCCGGCAAACAATAAGGAGCAGCAGATTGGGAGAAAAAAGCAGCGCACCATGGACAATATCATTAGTTTTAGTAACAGTGAATTAGCACATGTAATTTTTTCCATGCAGATCCCCTTATTGTATCCACGCTCGTTTCGAACGGTAGCGTCGACTACCAACTGAAACGAGTATTCATTGATAATGGAAGTTCGCGTGACTTACTCTACCTTGATGCATTTTTTAAACTTCGTTTAAAAAAGAGTCAATTAAAACCTGTCGAAGGCCCATTGTATGGCCTTGACAATAAGTCGGTACCCGTCCAAGGGACAATTCAATTGAAGGTTTCCTTGGGCACATACCTAAAAACAGCAAGTCGTACACCTACCTTCTTGGTAGTCGACCTACCCTCCGTATACAACGTTATATTAGGCCGCCCGTGCTTAACAATGTTCGAAGCCGTCACTTCGATACCGCACCTCAAAATGAAATTCTCGATGCGATACGGTGTGGGAGAAGTGCTGGATAACCACATCACTAGGTAGACGTGTTACATGTCCCAAGTCGCTCCTAGCGACAGCACCGGGTCAGCAGAAAAACTCGACCATCGAGACGAAACAATCTTATAGCAGGCGCAATCTAGTGATGCAACCGATCTGATCCCACTAAACCCGGAGGATCCTAAAAGGTACGTACAGATCAGCGGCTCACTCACCGGCACACTGCGCGACGAGCTGATCACGTTCTTGCGACAGAACGCTGACATCTTCGCATGGACTCCCGTTAATATACTTGGGATTCCGACCAGAGTAATGGTCCACAAGTTAGGCCTCGATCTTGGCTGCAAGCCCGCCAGACAGTAGCGGAGAAACCACTCGGTAGAAAAGTTGGTCGCCATCCGGGAGGAAGTAAGGAAGCTGCTGGATAGCGGCTTCATCAGGGAAGTCTAGTACCCGAATTGGCTCTCTAATTTCGTCATGGTGAAGAAAAGCAATGGAAAATTGTAAATGTGCATTGATTTTACCGACGTTAATAAAGCCTACCCGAATGACAGCTCTCCTTTGTCCAGGATCGACTTGCTAGTAGACTTTACGTCTGGACATGAGCTATTAAGTTTTATGGATGCATACTCGAGCTACAACTATATCCAAATGAGCCTAGAGGATTAGGAGTATACCTCGTTCATGACGGACCAGAGCACTTATTACTATAAGGTAATGCCATTTGGTCTGAAGAATGTATGAGCCACTTACTAGCGACTCGTGAACAAAATATTTGAGAAATAGATCGGCCACAATATAGAAGTATATGTTGACGACATGCTCATCAACAGCAAGACCACCGGCGACTATCTTCGTGATTTGGAAGAATCATTTGAAGTGTTCCGCACACATCAAATGAAGTTGAATCCTGCCAAGTGTGTCTTCAGAGTGGCCTCAAGAAAGTTCTTGGGTTTCATCGTCTCTCAACGAGGGATCAAAGTAAACCCAGAGAAGATCAAAGTCCTCGCAGACATGGCTCCCCCGCAAAGAGTCAAGGATGTCTAGCGGCTGACCGGATGACTGACAGCCTTGTCCCGCTTCTTAGCAAAGTCTGGTGACAAATACCAACCATTTCTTAAGGTTCTGAGGGGGACAAAATCAAACAGCTTCTAGAAGACGGTAGAGTGCTAGACAGCCTTCAATGAGTTGAAACAGTATCTGGCCAACCCGCCATTGCTGACGTCACCCAAGGATGGAGAGGAGCTGTACCTTTACTTGGCGGTATCAGAGGCGGCCCTCAACTCCATCCTCGTACACTAGGACTCTGACACTCAACGATCGGTCTACTACTTGAGCAAGACGTTGGTCAGCCCAGAGACGCACTACCCATGCACGGAGAAGATAGCTTTAGTGCTTGTTTTCTCTGCTAGGAAATTGAGGCCCTACTTCTAGGCGCATCACGTGATTATTCTCATCGACCAACCTCTGAAGAATATTCTCCGAAAACCCGACGTTTCTGGACTGCTGGTAAAGTGGGCTATCAAATTGGGAGAGTTCCGCATCAAATTTCAGCCCAAACCGGCCATTAAAGGGTAGGCTCCGGCTGACTTCATTGTCGAGACCACGATCCTAATTCTGAAAGAACAGCCCCATGAGGATACAAAACAGTATGAGGAAATGCCGGAATGGGTCCTCCACGTAGGCAAATTGTCTACGGACTCAGATAGCGGTGCCGGGGTGGTCCTCAAGACCCCTGACGGATTTGAGATGAAGTACTTCCTTAGACTCGACTTTCCGGCCACCAACAACGTTATCGAATACAAAACCCTATTAGCCAGGTTAAGATTGGCTAAATAGTGCTCAACCAAGTGACTAGCTGTCTACAGCGACTCCAAACTAATTATTAACCAAGTTAACGGGAGTTTTGAGGAGAGCAACCCACACTTGGCTAAGTACTTTACCAAAATAAGGGAGGCCGCCAGGAGTTTTAACAAGCTGACCTTGGTCCATGTTCTCAGGATTGAGAACTGGAAGGCTGACCAACTGGCCAGAACGGTGGCGGGCAAAAACTGAGAACAGTACTCTAGGGATATACGGAAAGTTCTGAACACTCTCAGCATAGAGAATCATGAAGCGATGCAGATCTCCAAGACAGAAAATTGGATAACAACCTACCTAAGATATTTAGCAGACGGAGCACTGCCAGAAGACGTGGATGACGCCAAGCGAATCAAGAAGACGGCTGGCTGGTACACTGTAGTCGATGGATGACTGTATTGCCGCGGTTATTCGACTCCGTACCTCCGGTGTCTAACCCCTGAAGAGGCCGACTACGCCTTTGGCGAAGTCCACTTGAAGATTTACGGATCGCACGTCGGCGGTAAGAATTTGGCATTCAAGATCATACAACAGGACTACTGCTAGCCGTCAATGAAGAAGGATGCACTCGAGTTTGTAAAAAAGTATGAGAGTTGTCAGCTTCACGGCAACCTTCACCATTAGCGGTCCGCCAAGTTGAAGTCCCTCCAGGTGCCTTGGCCCTTCGTGCAGTGGGGGCTTGACATTCTCAGCCGGTTTTTCATTGCGACGAGGCAAAGGAAGTTTATCATTGCAAGCATTGACTACTTTCCCAGGTGGGTCGAAGCCATCCCGCTAGCCAAGACTACAGAGTACAACGCTCTTGAATTCGTTCGCCAAAGTATCATCAGCAGATTTGATATTCCAGAGGTCATAGTGACTAACAATGAAACTCAATTTTTTTAAAAATACTTCACCAAGTATTGCGTCAGGTTGGACATTAGGCTGATCCACATTTCGGTGGCGTACCTTTTAACAAATGGATAGGCGGAGGTCACAAACCGCATGTTACTCTATTGTTTTAAAATCAAACTGGAGGACATAGAGGGCTCCTGGGTGGACGAGCTTCCCTCTGTCTTTTGGTCTTACCGGATGACTCTAAAGGAGTCGACTCACGAGACACCCTTCAGTCTTTGCTACGGGACTGAAGCGGTAATCCTAGTTGAGATTGGGCTTTCAAATCTTCGGGTCGAATCCTTCGACCCACGAGGTAACTCCCAGAAAATTCGGGGACACTTAGACTTATTAGAAGAAGCTCACGACGCCGCCAGGATACGGACTGCAGCCTACCAACAACGAATCACCCGCTATTACAATAAGAAGGTAAAAGTGCGGCAGTTCGTCATTGGAGACTTGGTCTTGCGAAGTATCGAGGTTACAGGTAAGATCGCTAACCAGAATAAGCTCTCTCTGAACTAGGAAGGGCCCTTTCTAGTCTTTGTCGTCCTATGAAACGGAGCATACAAGCTCCAAAACCAGGACGAAAAGTTGGTCTTGCGGACGTAAAACTCGATCCACCTCAATCGCTACTTCCAATAATGGCCCAAGTAGGTAGTCCACATGATTGTATGTAATTATTTGTATTCAACTTTTAATTAATAAAATAAGTATTCTCCTTTGCATGTTGTATTTATTTTTTTTCTTTTTGTATATATTGCATGTTTGTATATTTTTCTTATTGTGGGACTAGGTGACCTAACCTGCCCCTAAGTTGGGTGAGTTTTCACCCGTTTGTTACTAAACCCTGGTCATCCAGGCAACCCATGAGCGATCGTATTTAAACCATGGTCATCCAGGTGGCTCATGAGCGGTCGTATTTGAACCTCGGTTATCCAAGCAGCCCGTAGCTGGTCGAATTTAAACCGTGATTATTCAGGCGGCCCATAAGCGGTCGTATCTAAAGATTGGTCATCCAAGTGGCCCGTTTGCAGTCAAAATTTTAGGGAGTTAGCGCAGCACAAGCTGCAACCTCCGTCACAAGGAGATAGTATGATCAGTCAATGGTGATCGACAGGAGCAAAGTACTCCTCCAAAGCTGGCCGCCCAAGTCTACACTTGGGTAGTGCCACCAAACCTTACTCATGAGCGAGTATTAGGCAGGGTTGACATTAATGTCGGCCTTGAGGCCACCCTAATGACCCAAGTCCTTCGAGAAGCGCCGGAAGTGCCTTAAACAAGGCAGACGACCAACTTGTGAGCAATATACCAAGTTGGCCGGCCAGGATAACAACAAACAATCTGAAAATAGCGATAAAAGTAAAGGCACACGACGTCCATAAAAACACTCATTTTATTACTTATGACAGAATACATTTACATCAGTGAACAAATGAGAGCTAAGGCCACATAAAGCTAAGGAGGTGGTGGTGGCCCTCGACCACTCTGGGCTCCCCCACGAGGCTCTCGCGGCGTTGGGCGGACTGGTTAGATAGGTCAATAAACTCCACTGAAAAATCAGGATCAACTAACCGTACAATACGCAGGCTGATATTAATCCCCTCCGATGACCACCCCAACATCATGTCCTAGACCTCGTGAGGGCGAATGCGGAGGCTCAATTTATTCTCCAAAGTAGTCATCTACACTGCGAGCTAGTCGATGCGCCTCGTGACCCGTTCATTCTCCTCCACTAGGCAAGCCACCACAGCATCCTTTAAGCCAGTGTTCTCCTCCCTTAGTCTAACATTCTCTGCTTTCAAGCCTTCCAGCATAGATTCCAAGGCGGACGCATCCTCACGATGCTCCGCCTTTAGGGCCGCCAACTCTGCATCGAGCCAGACGATGTCCATATACCTATCGGATATCACCCTATCTCTATATCCAAGTGCCTTGATGACGGTACTTGTGACCTTGTCAGTCTGCAAAAAAGATGAAGGTTAGTGACGGCAAAATTGAAGGCAAGGCAAGTTACAAAAAATGTACCTGCCAGATCCTTCACACTGGCATTTCTGACCTAACATGCAGCATTAGCTTCAACAGTGGTGGGCTAGGGGTGGACCCGTCCTGAATAGGCCTGGCGGTAACCTCCGCCGCAAGCTCCTCCTGTAACCCCATAGAAAGATCCTCCGTCCCTGACGGCTCCTAGGCAAAGGGCTCCTCCGAAACCCCCACAATCTCACTAATAGCCTGAACAGGCTCTCCAATGGTTGGTGCCCCTTGAGCCTCCTGGAGCTCCCCAATAGCGGGCTCCTCTAATGGTGTAGCCGTAGCAGACTCCTCCAATGGTACAGCAATCAATACAACATGAGGTACAGTAGGCGCCTCCTTGGGTTCCCCGGATGGCGTCTCCTCCAGCTAATCAACAGCCCGCTCCACTGTGGGCACCAGAGAGAACTCCACTGGCCCCAAGCGCTCCGACTACGATAAGGCCAAAACGACGCAGCTGGCGGAGGACTGAAATATGGCCCTAAAGGCCTCGTTAGTAGGCTCAACACCGCCCAAACTGGAGATATCGCCAACTCCCAAAAACTGGCCAGCCAATACGCTCCCTGGCTCGGGGGAGGAGGACGAAGAGGGTATCACCATCCTCTTCACCCTAGAACACTCAAGAGACCCCTCACTAGATGGCTTCCTGATCAGAAGGGACCCTGCCTTCCTCTTTCTGGGTGGTTCCCTCATCTTCTGCTTCGGAGAAGGAGGCCCTCACTTAGCCTCTTAACCTCAGCACAAGAGACCAAATAATCTCTCCAGAACTCCGTAATGTGGCTCTCAACAAATTTGACCAGCTACGACAGGGACGCCGTCTTCTCCTTAGAGAGAATCCTAGTATACATCTTGGGCACCTTGCCCCACTCTTTGGCCAATGACCAGGACTCACCCACGCGGATAAACAAGAACTAGTTCTTTTAGTTATTCAAAGAGTCGTATATGACGGTGCTTACTTAGAGACTGCTGTGTGGGGCCAGGGAGATCTACTCTTCTCCCTGGTTGAACTTAGATAGCCCTCTAACCATCGCCACCGTAAGCCACCTCGAATGCTGACGGAGGAATATATAGAAGGCACATAGATACCGCACCACATTCGTATGGAATATGCGATTGGGACTTGAAGTGGCCGAAAAATTGCCAGCAGTTCGTCAGGGATTGAAACGTATAGCTCACTCCTCAGATGGTCATCGTAAATGGTCACGAAACCCTCATGTGGCAGGAATGCCCTGTCATCCTTCCTAGGAACTCGAAAGTCAACCTTCTTTGGAATGTTGTACTCCACATATAACTCCTTCACATCACCTTTGTTAAGGACCGAAGCAATATCAGTAATAGAGGAAGCCATGGACGTCAAAATGGAGGAGGCAGCAAGACACTTAGGGTTTTTCAGGGTAGGGAAGATGAAGGAAAGCATGGAAAAATTTAAAAAGGAAACGGATGGACAACTTAAAGGCCAGTGTGAGAATAGTGCCCACTAACCATCTCGTAAACGTCCACCACAATTGCTGCCACGTGTCGTTTCCTGAAATGGCGCCTTTGAGTCACATCCTCTGACGCATTAATTATCGGGATTCTGAATTCACCATGCGCAGATACGTGGCCGCCTTTTCATCTGACAGGCCAGCTAATAATGGCGTGTCATTCCAACTCCCACGAGTCCTTCAGATTTGAGCTAGACGGTCAATAAATTCGGTCAATATTTTCTTCACCAAGTTCTGTAGAGTTTGGCCCAAACGGTCAACGAATTCAATCATTGTTTTAAAAGCACGCCAGGCTTTTCGTTAGATGGTCAACGATTCCACCATCAGTCCAGTAGACCTCAATGGACGACAGCCATACATGTTCCATCATGAACATACTAGATGTTAGAATTTAGACCACCAGTATGGGGGGCTAATGATGAGTACGCCTATAGTGGACTGGCCCCATAAGAAAAATGGCGCAAATCCACAAAGGCCCAAATACGCGTCTGGATGGTTAACGTCAGGAGTTGACTGGGTGAGAGGCAAAATTGAGCGCCCAACAGGCTCCCCATGTGACGGTCAACATTTTTGTTAACCGAAAGTACTACAATAGGCTGGCCCAAGAGAGCAAGCCTCACGTGAATCAGGCCCAGTTTGGCCTACACCTCCGCACACGACTAGTAATCATTCTCTTCCTTGATTTTGCGCCTTTTTAGAAGACAATCTGCAGTGTAATGGGTACCAACAGATTCAGTGCCCATTCCATAAGAAAAGCGCCATATTCTTTCTTTTTGTCCACTGTAAATCCTAACGGTAACAGGATGCAGAATGAAGGCGAGTAATCATGAGAGCTGTTGCCCTCTAGGAAAGGAAGCAATCCCAACAGATTATAGAAATCAAGCCTTTCTACTTAAGAAAGGTCACCAGGCAGAGTGCAAGAATCACGCCTTCTTGCCTAAGGGAGGCCGCCCAGCACTTCATCTATAAAAGCTCATGGAGTCTCCACTCCAGGGAATGCTCATTTTCAAGACTACAACGCTCACTATTGAGATCATACATGCCCATTACATAGATTTCAGAGGCTCACTTCTCTGCTAAAAAAATTTCTTAGTACTTTGACAGTTCTTCAAACTCTTACGCTTACAGAACTCAGACTCACCCTCTCTCTCTTTGCATTCCTTGCAAACACAGGGCTGAGAGATTGTGCTGCTCACGAGCAATAAGAACACCTCTCACATCTAAAACCAAACACTTATCCCAAACACGCTTCATCTTCTTTCTCTGATCTCATTTTCATTTTCTTTATTAAAAGTCAAAGGCTGATTATTGACTTGAGCGTCGAAAAATTTTCGGTAGGATAACATTTTGTCGGCACCTGACCTCTTATTTGTTGTAGTGGTGTGTAGGGTTCGAACTCGGTGAACGGAGTTGGATCTAGATGATCAAGTCAATTCACATTTGTTTGAAATTTGGATTCAGGGACGCATCACATTTATAAATATCGTTATTAATTGTTTTATTTTTTAGTATAAATTCATGCATTCATCTCGATGTTGTGTGGTACTTTTTGGACACTTACAAATGATATCATGCATTATATATTTATCCATAACGATAACACAATTATATGAAAATACAATTATT
>JAODPA010043258.1:0-73791 GCA_025585075.1 Nepenthes mirabilis | reverse complement strand
GAGGAAGATAGAAAAATGAAAAAAAAATGCGTAGATACAAGGATGCTCAGGAATTAAGTGTAATATGAAATATTGGATTTCATAAAAGCGCTAAAAAAATGAGCAACTTTCTATGTGAGAGTTGCATTCATAAGATAGTGACTTCTTATAAGAGAGAGTTGTTCTTAAGACGTTTGAATATTCAAATTTTTGATTGATTGATCGATCTTTCATTCTTGCGGATGAATATACATATTTATAAAATGAACGCTGGTTAATCATCTTAAACTTCATAACTCTACAATTATGAGTAGTTAACCCCACGGTCTTGTAGTTGTGAGTTGTAAACGTTGCGGCTCTGCAGTTTTGCAGGAGTCACTATTGCGCTTTCACGACTAATATTCAGTGCCTCGACAATCAAGAGGATGACAGACTAATAATGATCGCCTACAACTATTACCCCTGCAAACATGAGGGATCACACACTAAAAGCGGTCACATGTATTTATTTATTGAGTTATTGCGTGCTGAGCTGAACTTGTGGGGACTATCTACTGATCAACCCTAATGACCTATACGTCGTTGGAAATTTTTTGGGTCAAGTTGCTTGGACCCATCACCGCGTGTTCTGGTTTAGAGACTTGGAGGAACTCCTACTGGGCTGCCACCCCTTGAGCCCTTCTTCCTTTTTCTGGTTGGACTCCGGGCTGATTTGTATATTGTCGGACCCATTGCTATTATAAAAAAATTTAATAATTTTTATTTAGTGATGGTAAAGACACACGATGCAAAGAAATAAACACGGTTAACCGGGGAAGGTCGGTTTTCAACTTCTCCGCGGTTATGTTAATAAGCCGCCACGTGTCCATTCCATTACACCAACAAAAATATATATATATATAAAAGAAAAGGTAAAAAAGGAAAAAGGAAAACGAAGTTGTAATCGTTCCTAAAAGGGGAAGTCTCGTTCTGCAGATCAAAATCCATTGCGTTATACTGAGAAAAAAAGAGGGATGCGAAGGCATATTCTCCTAACAAATCCAAGTTCACGCTTGATGCCTTGAAATTCAAGTTATTTAAACTCGTACGCGATTCGAGCTCCTCCGGTTTGATTTTACAATTCGCGATTACGTTAACCTAGTTCTCATTTGCTTACTAATTCTATTCATTTTGGTAATTTTCCATGAGATGTGTTGCATCATCGTCGAATTCTTTTGTCTCGCAAATCTGGCTTAGTTATGCTCAGGTCTATTTCTCTATCATCTATCTACTTTGTTTTTGCCCGTTGAATTGTGTTTGTTGAACTATTTTCGAGCAAAATAACCATAATAAGTGATGATTGTTTGAATTTCTCTTTGAAATGGTTCGGAGATGTACTGGAATGTCCGAGTTTTCTGTTGTTTTTGAGCTTCCTTTTGATTTTTCATTCTGCGTTGAGTGGTGATTTGTTTGGAGTTTTTGATGTTATTGCTCTCAAGCACTTAGGGTTTTTAGCTTTATGCGCTGAAGAAAATTTTAATGCACAAAATTTTATTAGATCTTGAAACCTTTGTGAAGGTATAACATTTTGTGAGAGCAAAGGTATGATATTTGCAAGAGATTTCGAAACTTTTGGATGTGGGCTGTTAAACGGTGAATTTTGTCTTTAACGACTGTAGTGCATCATTGAGGTTCAGAAGCAGCGATCCTTTAGATTTTCTTTGCTACTAAAACATTGATATCCCCCTTCTTGCCCCTGCATTTTCTTTTAGTTATAGTAATGGGATACACTCATTAGGATCAATTACCTGCCTCTTCTAGCACAACCAGAAGTTGCAAAATTTTTATTTGATCGATGTCCAGCTAATCCTGTGTCCAAATGTGATACGCAACTGCTTCTTAGCAAAGAATAGACTGATCTTTTCCCTTCTTTGTTATGAATATTTGCAGAGATTGGAAACTTATGGCAACTGCAACTATGGCCACAGCAGCTGGTGCAGCTGCTCTGTTGTATTATACATTGAATAGGAGATTACATGCAAGTACATCAGGAATAGAAGAGGATGAAAATGGTCATGACACTAGTAACAATGTCCCTTTAGGTATTGAGCGTGTTTCTCATAGGCTAATTCAAGCCCCAGCAACATGGTTGGAGGCAATTTCAACATTATCAGAGACTCTTCGATTTACTTACTCCGAAACTCTAGGGAAGTGGCCCATTGGGGATTTGGCATTTGGCATTAACTTTCTCTTGAAGAGACAGGTGAGCAGTCATTAGTGTTAATGCTTCATTAACCTTATGTATGTTCTTCAGTATGTGGAATTCATGTCAATGCCGTTTTTTAATAGATAACTGTTGTTTCAGTTCTAATTCAATATAGTTGTTAGTAGTTCTGAGTATCTGCATTTACTTTCTAGCTTAGCCAAAAGTATAAATGGAAATTGTATTGCACTTATCCCATGCATTCGTTTTTGTTTTGCTTGTGGTTTGATCTCAACTAGTTTATAGTTGCATTCTACTGGTTTTGGTTGAAAGTTGCCAAAAATTTGGTCTTTCATGAATATATATATATTTTTTGCAGGATGGGTACATGACGATAGTGATTGATTAAGGATCATATGTACAGAGTGATACCTAAGGGGGATTTATCCAGAAAACAAATTAAACAATTATGGCAAATTATCATCAATGAGTATATTAATATTCAAGAAAATATTATTAAACAGAAACAGAAGGACCAAAGTCAAGGCTTAAACTTCTAAAGAGTCATTATAGAAAGATCTTCCCAGCAATTGATTCTTCTGACTTCTCTGTACCTCTGAACAGTTTGTAATTCCTTTCATACCAGATTTCATAGGTAGCAGCAGTCAAAAAATTGCTCTTCAAATCAAACCTTTCCTTTATTTCCTCCTGACAACAGATTCAGAACATAATGGAAATTTTGATCTCATTTTCCACCCCTATTATTATTTTCCATTAACAGGATTCATGCTTAAGAAAGCTCACAGCAAAAGAAGTGATGTCTAGATCACCCTCCTTGTACCAAAGAATGTTTTTAGGTTCCTGAATATACAGCATTGCAGAAGCATGCATTTATGGCTCAATCTCTTAGAAGCCAAACTATGATAGACATTTTGGCGGTTGTTAAATATTAGACCATCTCATCTTGTCAAAGTGCTCCATTAGACAGTTATAACCACTATTTTTGTGAAGAGAGCATCTGGGGATTCTTTTGTCTTTTTGAAGCTTAATGAAACATTTGCCAAGTTTCAACAAGTTTACTCCATTCCCAAGGACCTCCAAGCTTCCTGTACACTTTTGATCTGTTTCTCCTTTTAGATGGTAGGTACGAATCTATCTATTCAACAGTTATCGGCTTTGAGCATTGCATCCTGCACATTTCTACATGAGGCGGTATAATTCCCCCTAAATAAGCGTTTTATATCCTGAACCTTTAATGGAGGGAATGTAATGGCAAGAAAAGATCTACATGTCGCTGCATAATCAGAGGGGATTTCCTTTGGAATAATAAGCGCTTGAACACAAAGATATGACAGAAGAGTTGCGATACAGAGGAAATAATATAACTGAATAACAGCCTTTATGAGCTGAATTCTTCCTCCATAGAGTCTAGTCTGGCATTCTGGGATTTAATCTGAGCCAAAACTCTCTCAGCAAGTGGATAACAGTCTTTAACATGTAGTCTTGAAGGTAATAATAGGAATGCGAAGATATTTATAGGAAAATGGCCATTATTAGAATCTAGAAAGTTCAAGGTTAGCTGCTTGGCATCTTCATTTCCCCTATAAAAAATCACTTTGCTCGTAGCAAAATTGGCAACCAATCCATCTCAGATAAAAATCACCTAATGCAACTTCAAAAATATTTAGAGAATGATGATAATCTTGAACAAAGTCATCTTGATGATATAAAGATCACTTTAAGAAATTATCATATGGGCCTTTCACACACACACACACACACACACACACATAATGAAAATTACACATACAAAGCTGGAGATCTTCAGCATAATATAGATGAGTGATTTTGAGTTTAGCATGCTTAAGATGGAAGTGAAAACCTCATAATGAAGGCCATTCCTTAATAACTTTGTTGAAGTACTCCATTAAGAAGACAATGTTATAAGTACCCTTCTTGGGTTCAGAGTATATTTGAAGAGAACCATCAATCATAGCTGAAAAGCTTGCTTAAGAAAGACTAGTCCTAATAAGGCAGTAGAGATTTGGAAATCTGAAAGGTTTTTGCAGTGGTTGAGTTATAACCCATCTTGCTTCTAACTTCCTGTGGTGGTGAATCATGATTGCTTCCCTCCATGACTATTTTGAAGGGGCTAGAGGGCTATGTCAAGGAGTTTTAATGTCTCCTTGTTTGTGCCAGCTGTGGACTGTCTTTCTTGTATATTAAACAGATCACATATTTATCTGCTTTCCTCTTCCACTCCAAGTGTTGGACAGATTGACGTTACTTGTGTTGTCACATAATCTCTGTGCTACAGAGTTTTATTGAAGATAACCATCAAGGGACCAAGGAATAGAATGCCACAGAAATATCAAAAAAAAAAAAAAAAGAGATAAAGCCAAGTAATTACATCGAATCATGCTCACTTTCCAAACATGCTGCTCATATAAGGAGGGTCGATTATATATTGAATGGATCCATTCTTATTATACAAAAAAGAAGGATATAACTTTCTTAGTTAGGAAGATTGATTGGGATCTGAGATTCCTTGAAAGCATTNTTGTCACATAATCTCTGTGCTACAGAGTTTTATTGAAGATAACCATCAAGGGACCAAGGAATAGAATGCCACAGAAATATCAAAAAAAAAAAAAAAAAAGAGATAAAGCCAAGTAATTACATCGAATCCTCATCAAATCATGCTCACTTTCCAAACATGCTGCTCATATAAGGAGGGTCGATTATATATTGAATGGATCCATTCTTATTATACAAAAAAAAAGGATATAACTTTCTTAGTTAGGAAGATTGATTGGGATCTGAGATTCCTTGAAAGCATTCTCTGCATCTATCTCAGTTGCCAATGCTTCTTGAATCTGTTGGTAACTCATTTCCTGAGCAATATTCTGTCTGCAATAATCTATTGAATTATCGGACTGACTGCATCGCTATTATGTTTGTTGGAATGGAAGATGCATTTAAAATGCATTGTTCAAGGATTTTGATTGTGCCGGGCCAGTTTTCTGAGTATATGTTATCATTTTGTAGGGAAATTTACATGTTGAAAGTGTATTTGGAGGGCAAGAGAGCATACAGCTCAAAGGACCAGAATTAGCTGCTGAACTAAAATATCTCTTGAATCTACTGACTCTTTGCTGGCATTTTTCAAAGAAGACATTTCCATCATTTTTGGAGCACACTGGATATACCAGAGACGATGTTCTCCTCCAGGAACCTAAAGCAGGGGTATGTGATGTTGCACTTTTATTATTGTATGAAGTGGGTGATATTTAGTGTGAGCTGGCTTATTCTTCCTGTTCTTTTGCTGCCTCTCTGCTTTCTGTGTACATGTGCTTTCTTTCTTCCCTTGCACCTCGTTCATGCTACATGCTTACCAAAAAAGCGGGCAAAAGGGAAGAGGAAGGAAGTCCATATATTGGTGATAAGCATGCAATTCTAGATGGAATTGTGTGTGTGTGTGTGTGTATTCCCATAGATCAGGGTTTAACGCATTTGTGGGGTAAAAAGATGTTTATCTGTTCTTTTCACACAGCTTGTGCTCATTTTTTGTTCATGCTGTGCAGATTTTGAAGCCAGCATTTACAATTCTCATTGACCACGAGTTAAAGTGTTTCCTCTTATTGATACGTGGAACTCATAGTATTAAGGATACTTTGACAGCTGCAACTGGAGCAGTAGTGCCATTCCATCACACCGTTGTTCATGCTGGAGGAGTCAGCAATTTAGTTTTAGGTTATGCACACTGTGGAATGGTTGCAGCTGCTCGGTGGATTGCAAAGTTGGCAACTCCTTGTCTCATTACAGCACTTAATCAACATCCCGACTATAAATTGAAGGTAACAACAAATTTGCAATTGATTGGATAGTAATTTTGGTTACAACGTTATCCTGGGAGAGAATCTCTCTTCTCCTATCTGTCCCAGAAAATTATGGCATCTTTCAGGATTATTTTCTTAATTCTTCCCCTGTTCCTGCTTTTAGACATTTGAAAATGTCTTTGCACATCCCCTATCTTTGATTACATCCAATGTCCTTGTTCAACAGGGGTTCTATTTTGGTACAATAATCACATTGTGCTCGGTATGGTATTGTGATAAAAAGTGTGATTCGTTCTATTAACCCCTTAAGAGTTAACGGGTCTTTTGGTTTAATTCCTATTTCGATCAAAAACTTTTTTCTTAAAAAGATAGCGAAAAAAATTATCCCTAGAGTCGAGACTAATAGAAATGTATAAACCAATGCTTCCATAGATTCGATCGTGGTTTACAATTATAGCTTCCATACCTGTTTATTTGCGATTATTTCCCTGATAAAGAGCCGAAGCAAAGGGAGAAATCCAAATTAAGATTTCCTAGGTATCCGATGTCTTCACATGCACCCTCTCCCATTTGAGGAAAAATGTTCACTGAGTTTTTGGTTGGGAGAGTGTGTTACTTACTGTTAGTTTCTTTTGTTGTGCGATTTCAAATAAAAGATTCTCGATCCTTTTCCTCTTGCGTGCTGCAGATTGTTGGGCATTCTTTGGGTGGTGGCACGGCAGCACTCTTAACTTACATATTACGTGAGCAAAAGGAGCTGTCAACTACATCCTGTGTTACATTTGCTCCTGGTCTGTTCCTGTTGCCATTGCTAGAGATGCTTTTATGACTTTTTGACTGCTGTAACGCTGTTGATTTTGATGGTGTATTGACTTGACATGGGATGTGAAATAGTTTTTTGTTCTGCCAAATTTCTTATTTTCCAGCTGCTTGCATGACATGGGAATTGGCTGAATCTGGAGGCAATGTTATTACATCTGTTATAAATGGAGCTGATCTGGTCCCTACCTTTTCAGCTGCTTCTGTAGATGATCTACGTGCGGAGGTTTTATTCTTGCATAATTACTAAGGTTTTGTTAATAATAATAATAATAATATCACCTTTTGCAAGAAGAATCATCAGTTATCTGTCATTCCTTTGTAGGTGACAGCCTCTGCTTGGTTGAATGATTTGAGAAATCAGATTGAACAGACTAGGATTCTCAGTACTGTTTACCGTTCTGCATCAGCATTGGGGTCTCGGCTTCCCTCTATGGCCAGTGCTCGGGCAAAAGTTGCTGGGGCTGGGGCAGTTTTGAGACCTGTTTCTAATGGAACTCAGGTATCCATTTTCTTGTTTCTTTAGTCCATTTTCTCTTTGAATCCACAAGGTAGTTTCTATTTCATCCCTTTGTGTATCTCTGTTGGACTTGTACTGTTGACATCCGTGTATTTATTTCATCTTTTTGAGAACTTATTTGTGTATGATCTTGTCGTTTGCTTTTCTGTCTGCTAGTTATTTTCTGCATTGTGATGTAGTCGGGCTTTTATTAATTATTACAATAAATGAAAATATCAATATTAGTCACAGTAATATTGGAATCGGATATATCTAATAATACGTATCAGTATTGAATATATCGAAAGAACCAAAAATTTGTGAGAATCATGAGCTTACCAAACCATATCGTCTGATATATCGCGATATATCACCGATACGGTAATATATTATAATATTGTCACTGTATTTGAAAATATTGGTATTAGGGAGTTAGATATTGATATATATCAGTTGATATTTATATTTATTTTATAAGCGATTTCAGATTTTTATGTGGTGATATTTGTTTGTGGAATATAGGCTGTAATGAGGAGAGCTCAGAGCATGGCTCATGCAGCATGGGGGCGTCAGGCAATCCATTTCTCATGGTCATGCATGGGTCCTCGGCATCGTGCCAATATCCGCCAATCAAAGGAAGAGGAAAATCCCTCAGAACCTTCTCTTGACAAGACTCGAACATCTGAACCTCTTACATCCCCTCCTAAAACCACTGTTATCGAAACCATAGAACATCCTCTATCTGATTCTGGAGGGTTGGAATGGAATTCTGAGGCCGAATGTTCCCATACTGATGCAGCGGGTATGCATGCTGATATGGATGCTGATGTTGCCTCCGAGACTGACGACTTAATTGAGCACGATGGAGACGAAGACCCCATGATCAAGGTCGAGCTGTGGAATCAACTTGAACACGAGCTTTATGATCGGGAGGAAGCCGAAGTTGAGAAAGAAATAAGGGAGGAAGAAGAAGCAGCTGCTGCTGTGATCGGAGAGGTTGGGACTAGCCCGCGAGAAGGCTCAGCAAGTGAAACGAAGGAAGTGCATAGATTCTTCCCTCCGGGGAAGATCATGCACATTATCGTCCTCCACGAAGACGGTGCCGAAGGCGGATGCAGCAGCAGCAACATGGAACACAGCCAGCCTTCGGAGGCTAAGGTCGGGATTTTCCTTACTCGGAGATCGCTGTACAGTAAACTGAGGCTGTCGCAGAGCATGATCAGTGATCACTTCATGCCGATTTATAGAAGACGGATTGAAAAGCTTATCGCAGAACTCGAGAAAGAGGCAGAAAATGCACCGGCTGCTTTGGTCCGTGACTCAGATGGGCATGGAAATGGAGCGGTGTTATAATGAAACTGTCTTTGCTAACTCAAAGGTAACCCAAGCCAGCGGCGGCGGCACAGTGGTGGCTTCATATTATAGAGAAAAAGGAGCTTTTTTTTTTACACCCAAAAAAGAAGAGAGGCCTTCTGTTTTGTAAAGTTGGTGAAATTGGGGCGGCGTTCATTATGATGATCAATTGTTGTAAATAAGTGTTTTGGGGGTTGGGATATTGATTGACCGACTCTGATTACTGCCATGTGTTCCTCAGAAATGAACGTGTAGGGCTGGAACTGTCCATCCCCTTCAAATTAAACTAACTCTGTTAAAAATGGCCGACATTGATTTGGTTATGGTTTGACTTTATAATTAAGGCTGGTCATTTGTACTTGTATTGTGCTTGTAATTAACTTTTGATATAATTCGTCCAATTCTTAATCTATTCAATATTGATATTATTGGTCCCCAATATAAAGGCTCATAAAACATGGCCCAAGTGAGAGGTTCTGAAACGAGCTCACGAACAAAGAGAGCTAGATGGCCCAAGAAGTCCCAAAACACAGACTAGTGTCCTAAAGGCCAAAACTACAATAAAGGTTCGACAGGTCCCTTTGGCCACAGGGAGTTCGAAGACGTCACGAATAACATCCAGATATAAGGACCAAAAAGGAGAGGTCTGAGAACCTCAAAAGTTTCACCAAGCCTCAAATGAGCCCGAGAGGTCAAGAAGACCCGAGGACTCTCCACAAAGAAACAAAGACCCTCCGAGGGCTGTCTTCTCCAAAGTCCTTGAATTCATGAAGCAACAAGGCACACTACGCCAGGACAAGGACTATCTCATATACAGCCGAAAACGCCAACTAAGCAACATCGTCGATTCCCAAGGAACCTGCAATCACTGCCAGTCGTCATCTTTACAGGGCACGCTTGATCAAACCAAGACTGACGCCTAGATCCCGCGCGTTTCACACGCTCAGGCCCTACCAGCGGCGCCAGCTGCGTACTGTCCTGCATACGTCAGCAGCATTGATTGAGGCCTGCAGGACGGTGGACAGCCTCTCGACCACCCGCTGACTGCCACATGTCCCCTTCCCAACGGCACATTTTTCCTTATAAATACTCAGCAAGGGTTCTTCTCTAGGGGACTTTTTTGACCTTCTCTCGACACCCTTTCTCGACACCTTCCTATCCACTCATTCAAGAGGAAAAAGTCTTCTTTCCGACTTATCCTGGACACAAAGGAAAAAGATTTAGGCTCTCCCTTAGCACTTTCCACTTACCTTCCCAGCAAGAGGGAGCAAAAGAGTGACAAAGCTTCCTAACGAAAGAGGCCCTCATGGAGAGAAGCACAAAATAAGAGACAAGGAAGGGATCCACCCTGAATACTTGTATTTTGTAAAGACTTCCATCTAAATAGTGAAGTATTTCTAAAGGCCTAGAGCCTTATGGTTTTTCCTCTTCATTTAGAGGGAGGTTTTTCACATAAAATTCGGTCTTAATCTCTCTCTCTCTACAACCCTCAATCTCAAACACTTGTATTGCACGAGAACCCGAGTCCTGAAACGCAACAGATATCATTTTAAGTAAGGTCTCACGATATTAGAGAATACTCTTATTTAATATAAGGTCCCCAGGCAAATCTTTTTCTGTCTTTTTTTTCTAATATCTACCATGCCTACCTATTTGATTGTCTCAACAATATTTGCCCAATACTATCTCGCTTGTTTGATTGTCGTACTTATTTCAATTGAGTCTGTAGTTATAAATTTAATTTTTAATAAATTTATTTGGTATATAAAATTTGTGGGGTGGAGTATGAATTGTAAGAATTTTTTAATATTTGAATCATTTGTGAATTGTTTAAATTATAATATTANAATAAATATTTGATTAGATATAATGTTAAAAAATAAAAAAAAGGAATTATTAGATTTTTTATCCGTTCAGGAATTACATAATATATTTAATATTTGCTCGCCGTATAAGTTCATTTCAGACATTTACTTCTAAATCACCGACCCAATAGCCTTCAAATAATGATCTATATTGGTTCATATAATTGTCTTAAGAGTGTAAACAACTACTATCATATAAGAGTAGTCTGGAAAAATCCTGAAGTTTGGAAAAATCCAAAATTTTCAGGCGGCGGCCAATGCCCACAACCCCTATTTCCATAGCGACGCTCCAGCAACCCGATGCCCACAACCCCTGTTTCCATCACGACACTCCGGCAACCCGATGCAGCCTTCAACTCCCACCAATGCCGATCACCCACCCCACAGCCAGGGGTCACCATTGTCGACACAACATAAGCCGCCTAAGATTACAATTTTTATGCTAGAATCCGACTCCGAATGAACCTAGACTGAAGAACCAATAGAATCAACAGAGAGAAATTCCAGGGCAGACTAATGAGGTAAAAATCAAGATGAATATTCAAAGATAATCTTTTAAATACTCTCGGACAACTTAGGCCAGTTCCATGGCCGAGAGTTTGCCGTTTGCAGCCCATCGGCCCTCGTTTCGACACAAATTCACTGTTCATGGGTCCACAACTAGTTTAAGGGAAAAAAAAAAGAAATCAGCTCTTGAAATTATTCAAAACATCCTGCAGAAAAGGAAAAAAAGAGAAGGCAACTTCATATAACATTAATTAAATATCAATAATACAACAGTTCAGAACAAAGATCAGGAAACCAACGTGATGAACAAGCTCAATAGGGGAGGAACAAGACCAGGATCGAAGTGAAAATCATGATCGAAAGAAATCAAAAAAATCAATGAGATAGATATTCCAAACAGCTCTTTAGCCGAGATTTTGATTTGGAAAAAATAAAAAATAAAAAATCTACATTGATCGGAAGGCTAGTGGCAAATATGAAGCATCCCTACAAACACACTAGTTTTCCCTGCAACTTTTCACTTCATCTCAACACAGAAAAGAACCAAGGCTGCACCTTTGTTTTAAGCAGCAGTTGATTTTAGAAGCTCAAAAAAATATATATGAAATAAGCAAGAGGAGATTTATGGGCTGACCGGGAAGCAAAATTAGGACCGAAGCTGCCGCTGGACTGACTATGTGAATGGCCGCATGGGTTATCTCCGATGGCAGCCGCACAAAAAAGTTTACCGGGCAACAATAAAATTGAGCGAGTTTTCTATGCGTAGTACATGTACAAGCTGTTTGCGGCTGCACAAGCAATGGAGTTTTCGATTGGGTGCCATGCCAAGTGAAGCAATTTTGTCGTGAAATCAAAAGAATTTCCGTTTGCATCTACTCCGGGGCTCTCAGCACCTGTTACAGATGAAACCCAAAATCTTTTCTTTTGTAACTAGAAATGTAATTGGTGAATAATCAACTAAGATATGATGTTTACTAATAATATCAAACCTCAACACATATTATGGACTCTGGAATATTTGGAAGTAAAAAAAATTAGGCCCAGTATAGGTATGTTACAATGAAGAGGAGCCTTCACACATTTATTGAGTTATCACCATATGATCTGATGGTCATAAATTTAGTCGTAGAAATGACATCTTTGGATAATATAATATAAGACTGTATACAATGGACTCAAAAGTAGTCCGACCCTTTCCCGAACTTCACGTATACCAGAGGCTTTGAGCATCAAGGTAGGTTTTTTATTAGTCACATTATGTTTAGATCTCCGTCCAAACTTCCCAGTTGGACGAAAATTTTCCAAAGTCCAAATATGACCTAAGAAATAAACAAAATTTCACTGGAGTTTCAAAGAAAGTGAAAAGAGAAAACAAGCAATGACCTCTTCGGACGAAGCGTGTTATGCTACTCAGGGACCGGGAGGGCCTTGAAGGGGTATGAACTTGCCTCCTGCAAATCAGAAAATCACATTCAATGTCTCCTTAGAAAATTAGCAAGGCCCTTTTTCTTTGAACAGTTTCTCACAAAAAATACCTCATGGGATTTTTGCTAGCTTCTAAAGTCGATGCTTCTGTACTACCGGGGGCACAGCCAAAAACACGGAACAGATTGCTGGGTTCACAAAGAGATCGCATAAGATTTAAAATTTACAAAAAAAAAAATTATGATAAAAAAAAATACATATAACGGAATGAAATATTAGCCGATATTTTACATATTGGCCATTGTATATCACTATCATGCCCCCATTATTGATATTTCTTGACATACGATAAAATCATGATATATAGTAGTATCGGCAATATATAGCAATATATCAACTGATATATAAAATATCAACTAATATACCCAATTCAGGTTATATATAGGACAATATTTGCCCCAAGGTTCTAATTTGTGGCAAAAAAAAAAGTATCAAATGTGTCAGATACATTTGATACTAATACATATTGTCCAATATAACTGTGACCGACACTAATATTGATGTTTTCATTCAACGTACATATGTTATGTATATGATTGCACAAACCTGTAAGACCCAGTGGCCACTCGCAGTCCATCGCTACTCAGGCAACACTCAAACTTATCGAAGATCGAATCATTTTCATATAAATCACACAGCTGGACAATGTGACCAAAATCAAGTCCGTTGGTGTGAAAATATAGAGCAAAAAGGCATAGCATCTGAACAATAGAAGAAACCTCACCTTAGGTCTTAAATATTCATGAACTTGAAAGGTTGTTACTGGACCTGAATCCATTTTGATGTCCCATAACTGAAAACCCAACTAAATATATCCCATGAGAATGCATCGGTTTGAACTATTAAAAAAAGTATCTATAAATTGCAATTATTGAAAAAGTTGGGAATCAGAGTAGCCAAAAATAAAGATAAGACATAATTGCAAAAAAAGTTCAAAATGATAATATTTTGCCAATGTAACCAGCCAAACAACCAATTGATTTCAATACAAATGTGGAAATGACAACAGAAAAAACCCACATCAATAGATGCAGATCACATTATTTCAGAGTCAATGGAAATTCAGATTACATGATACGTATTTCGATGCAGAAACCACTCAGTAGAATCTTTGGTAGTAAGGGTGTAAGGAAAGATTCATGCTTGTTTATACAAGCATGTCAAGTAGTAATTCTGATTTGTCTATGACAACAATGAATTAGAAACAAGGGAATCAACTGTAAAGCTACAATGCCAAGTTTTCTTCATTGAGGTCATGTTTTACTAATAAGATTGCAATGAACTGTAATAACTGGTCAAGCAGACTCGGTTTACTGAACTAGAAAGAGGGTTCCTCAACAATGTACAAAAGGATAAACCACCAAAGGTAATCTGGTGTGATAGATGCATAATGCAATTGGTTCATGTAAATTTCAATCTAAAAAAAGAACCACAAAAATAATATCAGGATATCCAGTCAGTGTGAAAGAGTGAGGCCTTATAGATACAGTAAGATTGTTCCATTATAACCTAGACGGATTCAAACTATGGAAAACTCACTACGATACTAGGAATAAGGCTACTTACATTGGGAAAAACACCAAAAAAAATCTCAACCTTTCACATTTTTCAAATTGTATTCTCTACTTTTATTTTAGTACCAACTTTATTTTATGTAGAAAATTGTCATCTATATTTGAGATACATCCAAGTATGCATGCGATGCCAAAAACTTTAGAAGTGTAAAAAGTTGAAAACACAAGATAATTTTTTAGTCTTTTGCACAACAATTTGGGCAAGATGTTTTGCATAGAATAGTATTAACACTAAAATAAAAGTTGAATGTAATTGGCAAAAAATTGAGAATATAATTGGAAGAAACTGAAATTTTTGACAATGCTTTTCATAATTTTCCCTGCATATATTTGACCCTAGACCCACAACGTAAGAGCCTTGCACTCACCCTTTTTTATACCTAACCAGCGTAAGTTGTCTATGTAAATATTTGCCCTCTCTATGCTTGTCCTCAAAGGCTTTTTAGTTTCACTCACCAAGTTGTCTCAACATATCCCCCATGTATTCACAACTCTAATAACAGGATTCAATTTGCTGAATCAGCAAATGAATACAGATTCACGGATGAATACTCACAATTAGTTCATCCTAAATCAATTATATGAATTGAGGGAATCAACCAATTAAGTTTCCATTTCCAACCAAAAAATATATATTAAATGGACACATTCAAATAGAGGGCAACAAATGCTTTGAGGGTGATTTCTTTGCCTTCCTGATCATCAGCACAAGGATAAATTTCCAAATACCTCAATTTTCCTTTCAGTTTCCATGTACAGGGAACATAAAAAAGAGAGAGACATATCAACTTTTATTGGTAGTATTCCATTTGATTCTTTTGTCACCTCCTCCTCACTAACCTCTTTAATAACTTCTCTTTATTAGTCAAAAAAAGAGAAAAAGAAGAAAAAAAAACATCTAAAACTGAAAGGAAAAGTTATAATTTTATGCCAGATGGTCTTACTATGCTTCTGGTTTCCACCTTTAATGTGTAAATGGTGCAAAAATATGAAGAAAATGATTAAACATAAGTTTTATTGTCACTAGGGAGGAAGACAGAGAAATCAAAACTATAAAAGACTAACGCTACCTCCAGTTGTGTTCCATCCAACTAGATTTCCACAGGTTTTCCTTTAAAGCACACAGAAAAATATATTAAACTGTGAAAACTCTAATAAACCTAATGGAGCTTGAACATGAACGTCCGAAATTCAAACTTCTACTTAACAGTAAAACTAAAAAAATATACAAGTGATATGTTTGCACAGTTCTATGCAACTTAACATTTACACTGACATCCAAAACAGTACAAAGTGAACAATGTTTAAAGGGTCATGCGTTTGCAACATTTTTCAACATGTAGGGTGTAACATAATTTCCAATGCCAGAGTCATTTTGCTTTGAAAGTCTTAAACTCTGCTTTATCTGGACCATTAGCTATGCCAAAATTGTCTGATTTGTCACTCACATCAAGTGGGCTGTACAGCATAAATGTGAATTCAGATTTTGCAAGGATTGCTCAATTTTGTCCTCACTTTCACATATTATGAGTAACTAGTTCAATGCCTTAACACATGAAAACCAAGCATACGTTGCAGAATTTTATAAACAGAGAGCAATTTGCAGTAATTTTATCACTAACAAGCTCAATGGCTTCACATATGAAAACGAAGCAATATCCCACTTCCACATGGTTTCGGATATATTTATATTTGAGCTCACGCAAAACTTCAACAAATTTCAAAATTTCAACAAATTAATATAGTTCACAATTAATTAATATAACAACACAATCTACCAAAAGACATCTATATTGACAGCCCATTAAACATAATGCCCTTAATTAAACTTAAAAAAGTTCAACTATCAAGTAAGAATATAAATATTCTAAATTCCAAATCCATAAGAAAACAGAAATATTCCTCTGCTCTCCTAATCATCAACTTATCAAGTAGTAGTCAATCCAGGATGAAAACTAGAGGGGCAAAGTGGATGTGGTTTGGCAAAGTAGAGGATAGTGCATGGTGGGGCAGGTGCAACTATTGCCAGCTAGTTACTGTGTTATAAAAAGAGGGCAAGACAAACTAAGAGCTCTGAGAGGAATGAGGGTGAAGAGAGGAAATTTAGGAAAATTGAGTTAGGTTTCTATTTATTTATTATCCAATATTCTACATATTTAATGTTTGGTTTGGGTTTGGGCTTGGGTTTGGATTGGTTTGGAGCTTAGTAAACCCAAATCCAATTCTGAAACCCGGGGTTCTTGCCCAACCCATCCCAAAACACATTTAAAGTAAAACCTCATCAATTTGTGTGTCGGGTTACGTTTGGTTTGTGTTTCTCTATAATCCCTAAATCATGGTGACATGTCACAAAAATGATACACTGGTGGCATGCAACTAATGGAGATAAATTTTTATAATGAAAAAATATAAAGACCATGACAAATCACATCTCCCAAATCACACATCAGATATTTCTTCATGATGTCAAATGCAGAATGTGAAATCAGTCATCTAAAGGATATCGAAGTTGAACCACAAGCATTAGCCACTGAATTACAATAGGAAGAAATGCATCAACATCAGGCCCACACCAACAGCAAACAAGAGTTTCCAAACCTTAAGAGTCATGTAGTCACGACTAAGTATGTATCTTCCATCTTTAGCAAATTTAATATCAGAAATAGAGGCTATGATCTCTGTAAAAAAGGATCTTGAACCAGAGGCCTCAGGTTCCTCAAACCTGCATGCATGAAGTGATCAAAGAAACTATCAAGAGTGATAAAACAACAAAACATCTTCCCCATGCTCTTCCTATGCAGGGAAATGTGCAATGCTGTTATAAAAATAAACAAAACAAAAAATGTTAAACCACTCACAATTTGGCATGACTATCACATAATGCTGATTGCCGCAGATCAACAAGTCGGATTGATCCTTTTGAACTACTGTATGCTAACATGTTACAATGTGTCGGGTGAAACTCTGCCGAAGTTATCACCTCTGCGAAAATAACAGATGAAGTTGGGTAATGCCTAGGAATCCAACAATGTCAAAGCTTGTCAAACTAGGAGGAAGGAGTGAAAGAAACAATTACCAACTATAATATTCTGAAAAAGAGAGGGTGAGCTTGGATCCAATCGTAAAATTGTTTTACTGTAACTCTGAGGCCACAGGTTCAAACCACAAAAACACCCTCTTTGTAATGCAAGGGGAAAGGCTACATACATCTAACTGTTTACATACTCTGTGAGGTGAGACCCACGTGCATTGAGCAATTCTTTTCCTTAAGATTATAAAAAGGGAGCAATGAACCGTTGCTTTTTTGTCAAGCATAAACCATCCAACTTAAACAAATAAGACAATGAATAAGCCCATCCTAGATAAAAATAAATTAACTTTAAATCAACTAATGTAATGATCACCATCCTCTCACAACCAACTATTTAACTTCATGAAACTTAATAACAGCAACCATATTATCATTTTTTCTGGATTAATTTTTAAGATAGATACCTTTTCACAAAATTTGTTCTAGACATTCAAACATCACCACAGATATATTTGTAAAGGAAATTAATCACACATACACGTGCTAAGC
The DNA here is from genome assembly GCA_025585075.1 of Nepenthes mirabilis. Classification (NCBI taxonomy): domain Eukaryota; kingdom Viridiplantae; phylum Streptophyta; class Magnoliopsida; order Caryophyllales; family Nepenthaceae; genus Nepenthes; species Nepenthes mirabilis. Next base: position 56,109 of record JAODPA010043258.1, on the reverse strand, counting down.
CATCAAACTCCACCCCGGGAATACCTTTAAGATAGAAATCCTATGTCAGAATTAATCACACATATAGATCACAATCAGACACCTCAAATTAATATTGTGTTCCATAAACTTTTATGAAAACTTCTAGAAAGGGTAAAAAGAATATTATGTTTCCATATTTGTTTACTTTATTTCTCAATTCTCTATCCATTATATTTAAAGATTCAGAATAATATCTGGTTAATTCAAAATAGAATCTTTTATTATGCCTTCCTTTGTTTAGGTTTTTGTAGCCAATAAATATTGGTCTTGTACGTACTTATGACTAATTAATTCAACTCAATATAATTAGTCTTATTCTTAAAATGGTATCAGAGCCAGGCTAAAAGTCTCCTCAGCCTACAGGCAGCTAGCCTTTTGGTACTACTCGCTGGATATCATTCAAATTGTCTTCTTTGTTCCATGTGCTCTATTCTACATTAAGGTTTTCTGGTAAGATTCTATTCATGCACTTATTCACCTACTACAGCTGCATTCTATTAGGTTATTCTCTACTGCTGAGTGAACAACGCCTGTGAATAGTTTCTGAGCAGGATATTGCTAGTTGTTTCTACCTCTATTCTACTCTGCTTCCCTGCTGTTAAAGATGTGCAGGAGACTGGACCCACAATGTTCATGTTTGTTAATTGTACGAGATTGCACATATTAGTGTTCAAGTCAGTTTGATAGTGACAGGTTCTAATTTATGTTTGGGCACATTTATGAATGTTCTTTCTATTTGCTACGTTTCAGAGTCCTTCTATTGAGTTTTAATTTCTATTCGCAAAACTTTTTTTTTTTGGCAAGAGAGAAGATTGTTCAAAGCACAACTTTAGGGTGTCATGCATGTCCTTAGGAAAAATGAACTAATTTTTAAACTCAAGATGGTGTATAGAACTCAACTAGAACTAAAGGAGGATAATATTATGTTTTCATATTGTTCATATTTTCTTGATTCTCTCCAGATTACAACCAGATATTCATAAGATTACATGATTGATTATATAGGTAGAATATCCTTCCGGATGCTTTTCTTATTTAGGTTTTTGTAGTCAATAAATTCAGATCTTATACGTAGATATGACTGATTAATTTAACTCAACACAATCAACAGCATTCTTTAATAGGCCACATCATATAAGGGAAGTCTCACTCCAGATCTGGTAAGCAATAAAACACAACCACAGCTAGGACTTACAAAGCACAGCCACAGGAGAGCGAGAGCAGAATTCATATCCAAATTTCGAAGAAACAACCCAAGCTGGAAGTTTGGATCCCAGAAGAACAGAAAACAGATGGTGTGAAAGTTTTGTACCATGGTTACATATCAATAAAGCATCAAAGAACAGTCGATGTTGGCTTCTCCAAGGAAGCACAATCAACAGCTGTCTCATTTCCAAGTTACTACTTCTAATTATTTAGTGGCTTTTATTTGTTTTTACTATTACTTATTCATTTTAAATAATTATTACCCAAGCATTTTTCAAAAATCCTAGGAACAGATCACAATAATTGATCTCCTTGCCTTTTTGCTAGGAATTTGCATTGAAACTTCAGAGCCTCAAGGGGGATTCTTTTGTTTGGTAGAAAGAGAAACTAGGGGGAAGACCAAAACTTAGTAAACGTTTATTACTACCTATATTTATCAATATGGATACATTAAATTGTGCTTCTTTGTTTTAAGTTTAAAAAAAAAAAAAGCAAGCAGCAGTGTTATTTAGGGAGTAATTACATAGTTTTCGGAGCAAATCTTTGCTTCTTTTTGGTGGAAATGAGTGAGACAACAAGCATCGTGGGTGATGACAGTGGCGATGAAAAGCATGGATGTTTCTGGGATTAATTGCTCCGAACAGTTTGCAACATATATTTGTTTTGACATCCATGAAAAATATTTTGTAGAATCATTGCAGCCGGAAAGGGGGTCAAAGAATTTTTTTTATGGGCTAAAAAATTCAAAAAGTGGTTTTGATGTTGTGAATCTGATAGGAGAGGCTTCTTGTTTAGATATTATAGGCTGATTTGGAGAGTCCTAAAGAAGCTACTGTGGAGGTGATGGCCCATTGGCAATGTGTTACGCTTTAAAGTTTAAACAGTACTGAGTTGCTCCACATTTGAGAGGAATTTGTTATCTTGGGAGCATTCAGTTTTGTTGATCACGTTTTGAAGAACATCTGAACATGTTTTCAATTTGTTCTGCCAGTAAGGAAAATCATTTTAGCACGCACCACAACCACCCTTTAATGCCAATGTCAGCCATCCCCCTTAGCCTGCTGACCAACATCAACCACTGGCCCAACCACACCAGAAACTTCTGGCCATCAGCTGACCCCATCAAAGATTGTCAATGATCAGAATCAGACAGAAACTGATCACTAGTGGTAATAGGGTCCCCCCCCCCCTCCCCAAGCCAATCTCACCCTAGCTTAAACCAAACGGGCAGAAAGGGAAACTTTTACCCTCTCAACTATTCCCCTTCAGCTGAACCCACACCCCAAAATTCTTTTGTTCCTACTGAATGTGACTTTTAGAGAGAAAAAGGAGGTTATAATGGAATAAAAAATTGATCCCTACAGAAGGTGTCTTAGGTTATCTAGACAGACAAACTTAATTTACTTACCACAATATATATATGTATGTATGCATATGCATATAATTTAACGAATTAATGATGGGCGCATCCATGTTCTTCAACAATTGGTTACACACTGTCCATGTGGTGTTGTGTAATATATTCTTGCATCATGGGCACTGAATCTTAATTATAAAAATGATCCTGATGCCACTCTTCCAAAATCATGGAATATTTCTGACCAACTAGATAAACCAGGGAGAAGCTAGCCTCTAACATTGTTCATCATCTTTAAGGATGTTTATTGTTTAAACAGAAGGTTGACAAATGAATGACGAGGAAGATATCCAAAATGATTTTGGCAAGTTCAAATGAATTACTAGCAACTGTACCAGTTAAATCCTCCATATTCTGGGGCTTCACATCAACAATATTGAAACTCTGATTGCTAATCTCCAAGTTCCAAAGGTTTATTCGCAGATCATCAGCTGATATAAAAGTTTCTCCATCACTGGAAATGAAAGAGTCAGCAATCAACAAAAAGACCATAAAAACCAATATAATCTGTGAATCACGTTCATGAATTTATCAAGCAGAACTACAATATCAGAAAATTAATACCCTGAAGTTGGGCAATATCAGAGACAAGCACCTTGTGTTTAGCAAGTCTTATACCAGCACAGAGGTTGTATTTTCAGTTATACTCTACTGTCCTCTGTTGCCATGAGTCTCCATTATTAACTAGCTCAAAACAGCATGTTTATCAACCATAACAACACAGTTTCAAAGACTTCTAATGACATCATCCCAGATGAAAAGATGGCTTTTGAGCTAAGTTATTAATGGAGACATATAATTTGTCATGGGATGGATATTAAAGGCCAAAAAGGTTCAACCCTACAAATATAAACCCGGTAGTCAAGTTATATATACTGCAACTTTACTAACATCATGGTGCTCCCAGAAAAAAAATTTCCCACGGCATCCATCAGATCTGCCGAAAGTGCCGTGCAATTGAAAGTTCCGAAAAAGAATGAACCACATCAATACTCCCCTTTGGCACCTTTTTACTTCAAAGTAATCAGAATGTGTAACAAACAAAGAGGAAGCAGAAAGCTTGTAATGATGTAAAAGAACTGAAAGTGTAAAATTGGAAAGGGTGGATGCAGCACTTCTAAGCAATATGTGCCTCGTCATCGGTGTTCCCAAAGTATGAGCTCAAGGCCAAGGCCCATGTAAGAGAGACAGCTCAGCTGATGATTTTTATTCTTCTTTCCATCACAGTAGGAAAGCAAGGAGATGTAGTTTCTATAATAATTTTTTAATTAGTTATATTCGCTGTTGATTTAGGAAGTTACTTTTAGGAACAAGTCAACTTTTCTTCTATAAATTCACGTTGAACTCTCTTTTGTAGTTTGTTCAGGAGTAGAACCAAGTCATTTTCGTGTTTGTCACCTGGTGCTAGGACTTGCTCCTGGATAATGGAGATTTCCATGTTTGTACCGTGGGATGGCAATTGGGCAGGTTAGGTGTACTGGTACCAGCTAAGTAAACTTCATAAAAATACACGTAAAGGGTACAAACGTTTTTACCATTACTAGCAAGTATAACATTGCATCCATACCGACTCTACCATCCATCATCCCCCTATCAATACCAATAGTCATAACATAAATCTACATTCAGAATACTAAAGAGATACTGTTGTTCAACACAGAAGAAATTGAGTATCGAAAAAGTGAATAAAACGTAAAGTTTAAAATCATATGAAAAAAATACACAACTTGAAATGGGATAGACCTGTATTTATTTACTAACTCTGAGAAGTACTTCATCAAATACTATAAGGTCCGAGATTTCACAAATCATGCGAATCATAATTAAGCTAGCAAAGCTAGTATATATAAAGTTGAGGTTAATGAGCAGTAAAAATCGGGAAGCTAGAGGCTCACCCTGGGCCGCAACAGCGGCACAAATTTAATTGATGAACCCGATTAGCAACCGAGTTAATTTCAGTTGACAAGAAGACAACTCCACTGCTAAATTTTCAACCGATTAGCAACCGAATTCAGCTTAGTTGGCTAAAAGACAGCCCGGGCAGCAGCAGCAGTAGAAATATCAGCACACTTCAAGAGAACAAGTGACTCAGCATGATTGATAATTGAATTGGGTGGACAACAAAAGGGGCAGGAGCACATAGACTTAATAATTCAGCAGGGGTAGCAGTAGACTTAAGTTAACAGCCTACTAAAGCACATGGGGCAGCAGGAAACAATAAAATAGCAAGCAAACAGTAGCTTCAGCAGCAGCAACACACGGGCAGCAGAAGGGCAGCAGTAATTCCCATGGGCAGCAGCTGAAGCAGGCAGCACAAATCAAATTAATTGAGTAATATTCAATATGCTTCAGCAACACACACGGAAGCAGCACCATAGAGCAGAGACAGCAGCCACACGGCAGCCTCATACTTCAGCCAAATTTCCAAGAATTCAGCAAGAAGACAGCAGCCACATGCCAACACCATGAGGCAACAAAACAGACTAGTGATTCAGCAAATCAGGGGGATAAGTGGGAAAGAGAGGGAGAGACAGCAAGCAGATGAACCAGTTTATATATAGGATGAGTTTAGGTGAATTAGGACATGAAACCGGGAAAGAGGAAAACAGAAAAGAGAAAGCAAGAGGAGGGAAAACTGAAAGGAAGAAGTGGAGAAGGAAGGAAGTATTCCACGGTTCCATAGCTGAATTGAGTAAGGATTTTGCGTAATTCAGATTAAGGCAAGTGCACCATATGCCTTTCCTTCACTGGTTGTGTATCCTTGCTGATTTCTTGAAGTATTGTTGATCCAATACTTAATTTCTTTTCTCTTCTATGCTGTCACTAAACTGGCTGAATCTGACTTTTTTTTAGCATGTGTGAACCAGCTGCTGAAAATACATTGAACTGGCCATCGAATTGACTGGAGCATCCTTGCTGATGCTGAACTTTAGATTGTAGAAATCAGCCTAAACCGGCCACCGAACCAGCTGAAGCATCACTGCTGATGCTGAAGTGTAGTCTGTAAAAATCATCCTGAACCGGCCACTGAACCAGCTGAAGCATCACTGCTGATGCTGAAGTGAGTCTGTAAAAAAATCAGCCTGAACTGGCTACCGAATTGGCCCCAAACCAGCTGAAGCATCACTGCTGATGCTGAAGTGTAGTCTATAAAAATCAGCCTGAACCGACCACCGAACCGGCCCCGAACCGGCCACTGAACCAGCTGGAACATTCCTTGCTGATGCTGAACTTTAGGCTGCTGTAGAAATCAGCCTGAATTGGCCACCGAATCAGCTGAAACATCATTGTTGATGCTGAATTTTAGTCTGTAGAAGTCAGCCCTGAACCGGCCACCGAATCAGCTGATGCATCATTGCTGATGCTAAAATTTCAGTGTATGAAAATTATATTAAACCGGCCACCGAACCGGCCCTGAACCAACCACCGAACCAGCTAAAGCATCATTGCTAATGCTGAAATTTCAGCCTATGGAAACTATATTGAACCGGCCACTGAACCGGCCCTAAACCGGCAGCAAGCCAACCGAAGCATCAAGTGTTGATGCTGAACTTTTAGCCTGTAAAAATTAGCCTGAACCGGCCTTCAAACCAGTAGCAAACCGGCCGAAGCATCATGTGATGATGCTGAAATTTCAACCTGTAGAAATAAACCCGAACCGGCCACTAAACTGGCTACTGAATCGGCAGCAAACCGGCCGAAGCTTCATGTATTGATGCTAAATTTTCAGCTTGTAGAAAGTCGGTGAACCAACCACTAAACGGGCTATCAAACCGGCAGCTGAACCGGCTAAATGCACTATGTACTAGCCCTGATTTTTCAGCATGTGTAAAATTTGTTTTGAGGCTATTAAACCGAGTAATGTATCTGAATTTTCAGCATATGTACATATTACAAGACCTCGCTGTTTTGCTGCATCTTAAATACTAAATTTCAACTCCTACATTTATGGAAGTTTGAATGGAAGCTCTACACAATATGAAGAAGTATATGATTATTTTCTCCCAGAGTGGAGAAAATTCAGAAGAAGTATGATAATTTTCTCCCGGAGTGGAGAAAATTCAGAAGAAGTACTAAGAACAAGTGTAGAGTTTCCACAAGAAATTTAAAAAAAAAATTAAGAAACTGGACCAATGATTGATTAACAGATAGTATATTCTGGTATATTTTAGTATATTATAGTAGAAGATCGTTATCTAATAAGTATCGCAATGAAATTTTGGCTATATGTAGATAGCCCACCTTTGAGTCCTTGAATAGAAGGTTAAGCCTTTGATTGTGTGGACAAGAATACAATCCAAGCTTCGATCGACCGCTCCTTTAGCTAGTAAGGCCTATTAACCCTGATCCTTAAAGAAAAGTAAGAAAAGAAAATTTTCAGCATAGTTTGGAAGAAAGAACAAGAAAAGCTCAAGATAAGAAATCGGAAAAAGAATTGCATAAGTATTCTAAGCATGTTTTAAGTTATTATATTCTATGATGATCTTTATTCCTACTATTATATTTTAAGTAAAAAAAATTGTATGATCTTTGCTATATATTGTGCCTTACTGAGTATTTGGTTCAGTCTCTTACTATTTTACTAACCCTTCAGACGACCCGCAAAAGTTATTACCTAACGAGCAGAAGTGAAGAGTGAAGAATTTAATATATGCTTATGGAGATATTATTTTGCTGACGTATATTTTTGATAGTATGCACTGTAGGTAGTTTTATTTTGTAATTGACTTTGGATATAGATTTTAAAAGGATATGATGTAAAGTATTTGGACAAATTTTGAGGATTGTATAAAAAACAATATATATATATCAATGATGATTTTATATCAGTTGGGCAATTGTTGTATATGTTTATTGCTTCCGCAAGATTGTATATGATTGATTTACCAGGCATCTTTCCTTAACATAAAATTGACATTATATTGTTATTGAACTGATGTCAGAGCCACCAATGATGTGATAATGCATTTGGATCCTGTCTATGCCGAGATTATTATATATGTACAAGTGAATTGAGATAATTACATGAAACGTTCACGTCCCCTTAATTATGATATTGATAAATAAAAGATAATATGTTATGAATAAGGTCAATGACGAGTTTTAGGATATGGTCCATCACAAATACACCGCTACCAAACTAGATAATAAAGGGTAAATGTTGATTATTTTATCTTTAGCTTGTGATTTTGTTCATTATTTTCTTATTTTAGGTCATTCATCCTCGTTAATTAGAAAATTATATTTATTTTCTAAATATATCTATATAAAAATCCTAATTTTATTATTTACTAATTATGGATAAACAATATAATGAAAATCGTCATATATATATATATATATATATAACTAATGTATAAAGATGCACCACTTTCCAGGAAAAAAAATACAAGACAACAGCTTTCAAAGGACAAGGCACGAGGAGGGGGAATTTCAAGAAAACAAATGAGACCAGAACTGTCAAGACAGAAATTAGCCTAATAACGATGAATAATAAGAAAATGTCAACAAGTAATCTAATTCCTGACCATGATGGAAATTTTGGTAAAGATGAAGAATCCCTAAAACATAAAGAAATGCGAGCCATCATCACACACAAATGAAGTGATAGTCAATAGGCTAAAGCTAAACAAATGCAATCAATATCAGTCATATGGTAAGAATTTGGAAGTGCATGCACCTGTTATTTGAAATGGAGTTGATGTGATAATCATGAGCATGAGCATACACTCTTCGACATCTAGCAACAAGGCTAGTCTCATGGCTTGTGACCTATAAGTCAGATGTGCTAAATATTAGGATCAACAGAACCTGTAACTTATTCATTATAAAGGATTGGAGTCCAAGCAGATACTGCAGTTATCAGATAAAGTTCAACCATTGTGAGCAAGCAACCAAATTCTCTGCTAGCTTCTGGTGTTAAAGTATTAGAATAACAAATAGTACTTATTATAAAGTAACATCTAAAATGCACACAATTTAACAAATCAACATTAAAACACAGAATGCAATTCTAATTATTCTGAAACTAGATGGAAAAAGCATACATCTCTTAAGGAAATAAAACCGACATTAGCCTATCAAATCAGTTGGACAAAGATGTTTTGACACCAGTTGCTATAATGGAGGGTGTTAAAACATTGTTCTCTGTTCAAATTTTAAGTTCCATGAGTATTAATCTTCAGCACCATAAACCCTGTCACATTTAACACGCTGCTAGTGCAAGAATTAGGGGTTATTAACCCCTTTCCCTTTTCATTCTATATTCTCTACTGGTTTGTTTGGAGAGGGCGGGAAGTCATCAGTAATTGGAATCAGTAGATTAGGAAGGATGCCACTACCACGGGTAAATGCAGCGATGGAATTCCACCGGGTGGGAACGCGAAGTCATTGCTCAAACCATTATATACTCTGTCTGCATAGCCTCCATTGGCACGATATGGTTTATGACTACTTGAATCACTTGAACTGGCAATACAACCATTTCCTACAGCTTTTGAAGGGTCCACATTGATATCAGTAATTTTCTTGACCTTCTTTTCTTGGACCTGTTTAAACTCTCAAACAAAGAAGAAGGCAAATAAATGGCAGAAGACACATCTGTAATATCAATCAGCAGAAAACTATACAGAAAAAAAGAGGAGCACAAAATGAAAAACTGTAACATGGCAAACTGCATCTTAATTGAATGCATCAAATAAAAACAGCATAGCCCCTTATTTAACTTTTATTGGTTACTAGCCGAAAAAATCTTTGATTGGTAAGGAAATACAAACACAGCTCTAGGGAAGTTGAACCTATATATGTTATGAAATTATAGGTACACGACCATTTGAACTGACCTCACTGGAGACCCTTAAATAGAATATTAAAAAACACACTCCATAAATTACAACTTCCGTATAATGTACATTCCCATGCACAATCATTCTGTGATTACACATAACAAAACAGCATCCTCATATCAAATTCAACCTCAACAGGCTTACCACGCAATGCATAATGCACCACTCTTTTTCTGACAACTGGACAAGGCATCTCAGCAATAATCATAACTCCGATGGGATGGATTACAGTGATTAATAGGTATACTACTAGCAAGTACAGTTTGCACCAATGTATGGTATGTAACAACTAGAAATCAGAGGATTCTAAGTTCACAAAACATGGCAAGTGAGAGCAATTGATCCATCCTCTGGGCATTGGGATGTCACATCTTAGGAGAGGCTACTTTACTGGACAGGTGAGGAGCTCAAGAGAACCATGGTCTCATGTCCACCATGAAATTTTGGGTTCTTCTGAAACAAATAACATAGGATTTGGGAGTGACAAATCTTGCTTTTAACCTTTACAAGGAAAAAGGCACAAAACAATCCACATTCAGGAAAGTTCTTTGGTTAATAACTTGCATACTCATATATGTTAACCTCCTTGTATAAGATGCAAGTCAATAATTATTTAGCTCCACCTTTCCTTTCTTCTTTCTAAATACTATACAAAATAATGCCACTTTCGGCATTCTTTTAACAAATTTTCTTGTTTGCTAATTGAAGAACAATAACAATGGAGCTAGCCACATTATTTACCTACCTTTCATCACTTAAACAAACAATGTATCTTGGCAAAATTTGGACAAGAGAATAACAAGCAATGGCAGAAACAATGCACAATAACGACAGCCCAATGCACGATATTCCCAAGTTGTAGAGTCTTGGAAGGGTCAAATTTATGCAACTTCAACCCTCCATTGTCAAGCAACTGTTTTCTGGTTTGAACCCATGACCTCAAAGTCACAATGGAATAGCCTTATAATCACACCCAGACTCAAGAGGTTGTTCAAAATAACTACAGGATAAAATTCAATATGTTGGCCAGGTAGCTCTAGTCATATATTTATATTACCTTCCAAAACTTCATGGTTTTGTCATTTGTGGACAGAAGAAACAATGCGCTATTAGCTGTTTGGCACCATCTGATCTTGTTGATTTTCTCCTCTATTTCCAAACTCTTGAGGTAGTCAAACTGATTCAAGAGATAATCAATCAAAACATCAATACTATAAAGTATCGAGACTAAAAACTTGAAAAAATATACTGGTGGATCACCAGCATCTGTCAAAGCTGCTATCACATAACCTCAGGTTCATGGCTCTGGAACTCTGTTTTATACCGGAACTCCAGATGTTTACTAATAGGGTAATCCATCCTCTCAAGATCCCTTCTGCTAGTGACATGCTGCCCAGAGCGATGTCAAGAATATATTATGAAGAGAATACCCAATAATTGATAAAAAGCAAGAGAGGGTAGGACATAGAAGAACCTACATTCTTCGTGTCTGTTCTCTCAAATAATACCACCCTGCCCCCTCGGTCACCAGTTGCAAGATAGTCACCAGTTTTATCAAACTCAATAGCTGAGATAATATCAACTGTAACAAAATGCATAATGTTAATAGATAGGTAAAGAAAATATCACGCGACAAACTATATTGTACAAACATAATTATGAACACCCTTACATCACATTTTGACTACCTGTAAAATCAAGGGTGAAATGCAAATAAAAAGTGGTTACAGGGGAATGGTGATAAGCAGAATTTTAATTCTGTATATGCAGTTGGATGCTAAGCTAAAAGTGACGGAGGACAGATCTATCATCACTACCATAAGACAAGCAGTTGGAAAACACCACCAAAACCACCACAGCTGCAATCACACCCACTGCAAGCACCATTGAGACCACAAGACCACCAACCAAACCAACCATTGCCACCAAAGATCAATACAATTCTTTATTAAAATTCCAGGATGATGGCTGATGGCAGTGGTTCCGCAAGAAAAATTTGTCCAATTATTACTTTTATCAGCCGCAATATCAAATGAAAAGATCAGGGAAAGCTGCAAATTGAAATGCCAACAGAATCAGTGCCAGCTTGACAGGGAAGCAGTTGCAGAGATCTCTAAGGCGGAATGGAATCAATTTGGCTCCAGGAGGCATATGTTGATGCAAGTGGAACAAGGCAGTCATAGATTTGAATACATGCCACGAAGTGCTCCATGACCATTAGGATACAGTCATGGCGTGTTACGAGCCTTATTAGTTAAATATATTATAGGGATTATATAAAATACAATTAGTTAAATATCTATTATTAATTAAATATATTACACAATTAGTTTGTTATTTAGTTCCCGGTTTGATATTCGGTTATGGGCCTTGTGGTTTGTTACTCTGTTCGGTTGGTTTCCAACAGAATTAGTTGGATTTTTACTATTTGTACCCGTGTGCTACAATAAATGGACAGAAGAGATATTTTCCATTTTCTCTCATCTCTGCTATTGCTGTCTCTCTCTAACTATCTGTCAATCTCTCTCTAAAATTCTCTCTCTCTCTCAAACTCTCCTTCTTTCCCCTCTTTTCCCTCTGCAGAACTCCCCTCCCCTCTACTTTCTCCTCTGCTTTCGTCTTCTTCTTCTCGATTTACAGGTGCCGTTGAACCATCTATCATTTAGTGCTTTCATTAAAACAATAACGAAGGGCATGACGCGGGTTACAATGCCTTCAAAGATGCCATCCCTGCCAATGCTTCCACCAAAGAATAGATTCGGTACTCCGTCACCAAAATCCTTCATACCTTGGCCGGAATCCAACGACAATGACTCGAACAACAACCCTTGCCATCTCTAAATCCCCATCACTTCCACCCTCCTCGTCGTTCACAGCCCCGTTCTCTATTATTTTACCCCATCCAATGCAAACCCTACCCGTATTGCTCCAATCACCACCCAATGTACCAGCTGCTGCCTCCCATTGCTTGCCAAACTCGAAATTTTATTTTTCTCAGGAGAAAACGTCATCAACTAGCTATTTCAGATCGAGCGTTTCTTCTAGAACCATAGCACTCCACTAGAACAGAAATTAGTCATCGCTGCCTTCTACATGTCCGAAGACACTCTCCAATGGTATCAGTGGATGCACGCAACACAGCTTATCAACTCGAGAAATTTTCTCCAGAGATCTTGAACTTCGATTTGGGCCTTTCTCATCCTTAAATCACGAAGCTACTCTATCCCAGCTTCATTAAACTACAACGGTTGCTACTTATATGGCCGAATTCGAGCCCCCCTCTACTCGAACTCCAGCCATCAACATGGCAAAATTGGTGGAGAAAAATGTGGATGCAAATGGAGCGAATTCTCATTGCCCTTCACTCACCAGGCACTCTGGTAATCCAATGATGGTTGAGGATGAGGGCCTCTCCTTGCTTGAAGCCCCTAATTCAGAGGCTGATCCCAATGAACTAGAATCTCCCTCCAATTAGCCAGTACACACCTTGGCGGTACCACCAAGACCACTTTCTTCTTCCATTCTCCCTCCAAATTTGCCCATACAGAACCTCACTCCTGTTGAAATGGCATTCCGCCGTTAGCTCCTATTATTGAAGCCTGTGTCGCTGCCTGAAGCCATTGGTATGGCAACATTAGTGGAGGAAACACTAGATGCAGGTGGACCCCATCCTCCATGTCCACCACTTACCCAGCCACCAACTAACACCAACTCAGCTTTGCCCAAAAACCCCTCTCCTCAAAGCCTGCCTCTCCAGTTCTCATGTTTGATAGCCGATGAAGACGACTCTGTCTAGACGATGGCACAAATTGCCTCTATTACGGCTCCATCTAAACTTCTCTACTTCATCATATTTTGGCTCTTAGAAAAGGAATCAATTCCTCCATTAAGGGGCAAAATTAGTTGGTGTACTTGGGATGACATTTATGTCTGGTATGCTCATTGTGGTGCTTGGGGTGGCATTAGACCAGGAGCAATCCATCTTAAAACTCAATTATTGCCATGTTCACTCTTCCCTGGACTTAATGGGACAATAGATGATCTTCTATTGACAAAATAAGTGATGAAGACGACATGGTTGCTCTTGAAACAAAGATGCAAAGCGCAATAATGCCTCCAACTATTTGGAAGCATGCACAAGGGGAGTTAAAGAGGTTTAAGAAAATGCAACCTCAGCAATTAGGATATAATGGTTCACTTGTTTACCTAAGACTTCTTGCTGATCTCCCTTGGCAGAAGATTAGAAAAGAGCATGAATTGGACTTAAGAGCTGCAGAAGAGCATCTCAATTGCGACCACTATGAGTTAGTCAAGGTCAAGCAACAGATTATTGAATATCTAGCTGTCCACAAGCTGAAACCAGATGCAAGAGGCCCAGTGCTTTGTTTTTTAGACCCACTTGGCGTTGGAAAAACGTCATTGGTAGCATTATTGGAAGTTCTGGACCCTAAATAGAATAAGGAATTTAACGATCATTACTTGAAGGTTCATGTGACCATTCAAAAGTGGTTTTTGTAGCTACAACAAATGGAGTGCAGCCAATCCCTCCTCCACTGCTGGATAGGATGAAAGTTATAAAGCTACCCGGATACATACCTTAAGAACAGCTTAAACTAGCAATGCAGCACTTGACAACAAAAGTTCTCGACCAGCATGGATAGAGTTCTGAGTTCCTTCAGAATCCAAGATCATCTAGCCCACAACACCCTATCGCAACTGCGTCCAAGATCCTTTCCCTTATTTGCCAAAAGACACTACCTCGGACTAGACAACCGCCAGTAGTAGTAGCGGCATCAATAGCAACTAGGGATAGCTTGGTGCCCCTCTCACAACCACAGATATTACTAGCTGGAAAAGCAACTCCTTATGTCTCAGTGCGGCATAGCAGGGCACCAGGCCAAAGGATTGCACTTGCAATCACAATAAGAACTGTCATGCCTGTTTATTCTGCACCTCCTCTTCCACCACCCCATTTGGCGGCTCCTCCAACAATGAGACTACCATCTGGTCAGGTTGCACCCCTATTGAACTGTCCATTAATCTGCCAATTGATCTGTTTGTTAATCAACATCTTCCATTTAGGCCTACTGATCTGCCCACCGATTCCTGGGGCTCTCGATCGCCCCTGTTTTTCCCGTCGGTTGCTCAGGTTCTGGAATGCACTACTTACTAGTACGATCACTCCCCAAATACCTATTCAAAGGCGGTCTCAATTCCTGGAGGCAGCTACGTGGAAGGCCATTACTGAAATTCACCAAAATTTTCCATTGTTCAACCTTAAGGATAAGGTTCTATTTATAGAAAAGGCAATATTACAAGCCGTATTAGTTAAATATTTTATAGGGATTATATATTATACAATTAGTTAAATGTCTATTATTAGTTAAATATATTACACAATTAGTTTGTTATTTAGTTCCCAATTTGATACTCGGTTATGAGCCATGTGGTTTGTTACTCTATTCAATTGGTTTCCAACTGAATTAGTTGGATCTTTACTATTTGTACCCGTGTACTACAGTGAATGGAAAAAAAAGATATTTTCTGTTTTCTCTCATCTATGCTATTGCTCTCTCTCTCTCTGACTCTCTGTCACACTCTCTCTCAAATTCTCTCTCTCTCAAACTCTCATTCTTTCCCCTATTTTTCCTCTTTTCCCTCTGCAGAACTCCCCTCCCCTCTACTTCTGTCTTCGTCTTCTCGATTTACAGGTTTTGCCGTTGGACCACGTTTCATGACACCACAACAACCCTTAAGAGACAAGATACATGGCTTGTTATAACCATGGATGACTCTTATAACCATGCGATACATGATTTATTAAACGTATAAGTTCACTTGTGGGGAATATTGATGCATGGTCAGTAAAAAAAGATACTATGGATAGAAATTTTCATGATGCACACATAAAAAACACAGTTCATATGGTTCAGCTCACTAAATGTCTTTTGTTTTCAAAATCCTAGAGCAGCAATTTAACATCTGTGTTCCCATGTCATAAAAACATGCATAATAAATATATGATATTATACTAGGAAGAAGAATTCAGCAATCTAATATTAGGTAGCAGTGATCCTACAATAGCATCACATTGTAAAGGTTCATTTTGTCCTCAATTCCTATTCTTGTGGGGGGAAGGGGGAATTAACAGCCATTGCATCATAGAATTAAATCAATACATCCAAATTTCCTTATCATAATACTGTTTTCCGTGCATGCTTCCTAGCTACCACATTTTCACTACACCTCGTTCATATAAAAAACCTCTTATCTCAAGCAACCCATCTACACAGAATCTCCCTTTTTTAAAAGCATCTTATCACCAGAATCTTTGAGCAAACCAAAATATCCATTTTAATTTAAAAAATAAGCCTGCCACTTCTTACTCTAAGACCCCATGATTGAAAATATATAAGCAGCAGGAAGACTCAATTTGACGGAATACAACATCAAATTAGGAAGGATGACATACATATCAAGCTAAATTAAGAATGATTCCCGTTCAATCAAATAGAATTTTTGTAGCCAAAGGCCCAAAAAGCTTTCGTCAAAATTTCTTATCTATAAGATACATCAAGGATTTATAATTATTTTAGTTAAGTTATTTTTTTTCTTTTTTAGTTACTCACTAAGGGTAGTATCAGCTGTTGCAATAGGAAGAGTGACCAATTTCTTTATAAGGAGGGGCTTCGCTAAAGCATCCATTTCATCAAAGAAGGACAGAGCAGACACACTTACTACTCTAATTGGGCATAGACTAGGAAGCACATTAGCATTAGCAGGCGATTCGCAGCATTTACTATTTCCATGCCATGACATGAGACAAATCTCTAGCAACTAGTTCCCTTGCTAATTTGATTCAATCCCTGAATACCATTCTATCTTCATTGGCTCGAGGCTCTTCATTTTTTCAATAAACAAGTTCAGATAATTTCTAAATGAATCCGTATTGATACTTTAGTACACTGCTTACAATGATAGCTTCCATACCTGTTTATTTGCGATTATTTCCCTGATAAAGAAAGAGTCAAAGAAAAGGGAGTGATTCAAATCAAGATTTCCATTTCTCTGGTACCCGATGTCAAATCACAAAAAGAAAATAGAGTCGAAAAATACGAAAGCAATGTTGTATCAGACTGCTTGTCTTCTTGTACACATCGGTAGGGCCCTAGATCTCCTAATGTTGGAACATCACAGACTGGGTTACCTTATAGCAAACAGAGGAGCAACACCTCCTTGACCCCATATCCCAGGGAAAATCAATTGAAAAAACGTAGGTGCATAATGCAATAAGAAGTCCATGTTATCCAAGTAATGAATTTACTATTTATGTAGTGAGTCCAAAACTTAAAAGTCAAACACCTCCACTGAATCAGCTATAGAAAATGACTAAAATGCTGATCCAACCAATAATTTATATATCTTGAGCATACTAAATGTAGGGAATTAAGAAGTCTTAACAGCCAAACATATACAAAGAACACACAATAAACTCCACACTCTCTCCATCAACTTCACTCGAGTAATTGAATCAAATCTCGCACACTAAGGCAACACGCAAAAGTCAACCCACTCCATCAGCAAAACAATAACACTCTATAACTCTTCTACATTGGAACATAACAGTTATCAAACCAAAAGTTGAATCAACAAAATCAGATCGTAAAACAAAAAATCCAAAACCCTAATTTCAGAGTTATGAAACAAGAACTGCTATGAATCTCAACTGTACTTATTCCTTTTTACCTTCCTGAACTTCCTCTCCGGCCGCCCGTTCGCCGAAGACCTGAGAGAATTTCCACTCCAGCGGCAGTGGCGGCGACCTTGCAGCTCCCGCCAGTTCTCCTCCTGCTTCATCGCAACTGTTCATTCTCCTTATCCCACTCCCCCTCTATAGAGACACGATTTGGCGGTCAAAATCAAGTCACTTCATGTAGGATCGATCGAGCGCCGGACAATTACTAGTAAGATCAAATCCAAGGTTCCGAGATTACTATGAAATGTCCTCGTCTATTACAACATTCGGATATCAGATTCTCCCGTTGGTTTTCTCTCTCCTCCGCCTCACTTCTCTCTCACTCCCTCCCTCTCTCTCTCTCTCTCTCTCTCTCTCTATTTTTTCATCACCCGAAACAATTTCCATATTCCTTGGGAGAAAGCTTTCAGCCAATGCAGAAGGAGCCAGGCTTTTGGGATGCTCACCATTACATATTTTTCAATTAATTTTTATATTTTTAATTAATTAAAATCATATTTCTTGTCAACATAATATTAATTTAATAATGATAATAATGCAGTTTTGAACATATTTATTTATTATCAGAATGATTGACCCAAATGTGAATCATCTCATTATCCTTGTAGTTGCCATAAGAACCGA
Organism: Nepenthes mirabilis; assembly: GCA_025585075.1. Lineage (NCBI taxonomy): Eukaryota > Viridiplantae > Streptophyta > Magnoliopsida > Caryophyllales > Nepenthaceae > Nepenthes > Nepenthes mirabilis. The sequence goes on along the minus strand of JAODPA010043258.1, from coordinate 38,240 downwards.
CTGAACACAAAGCAGCCAATCGAAACCAACCTTCGAAGAGACACGAATCACATAGTTGTATCAGACTGCTTGTCTTCTTGTAGTTGGGTCCCCAAGTTTTTGGAATGCTCCAATTTCTACTTGAGCATCCAAATCTGGGTCAATACCAGCAAAAACATCTCTGAACAAGGTTCTAGCCCCATGCCAAATGTGTCCGAAGAAAAAGAGCAGGGCAAAAGAAGCATGTCCAAAAGTAAACCAACCCCTTGGACTACTACGAAAAACACCATCCGATTTCAAAGTAGCACGATCTAATTCAAAAATTTCCCCCAATTGAGCACGTCTAGCATATTTTTTCACGGACGATATTTGATGATAAATAAGGCCATTTTGTCACTCGGTTTTCACCACTTCAATATTAAAATCAAAATTTTCAATGTAATGTTAAACCAAGCATTATATAATTATTGATTTTGAATAAAAATTAAAATTATGTTTCATCAATAAAAAGTTATATTATGTATATTATAATATACAAACGGTAATTTATTGGTACGAATGTCTTTAGCACGAAAACAGTTAGGAATAAAAAATTTTTACCCTCTTGGACACTGCTCGTCTTCTTCCACCCTGCGCCAAGACTGTTCAGCCTCCCTCTGTTTTTTTTTCACAGCAATACGCCGTAGCAGCATTAAAGCGGCCATGGCCACGCCTCTCTCCCTCTCTCTGCCCCAAAAACCCATAACGTTTATAGTCGCTCACCTTCAATTACTCTCGGGAATTAGCAGAATTCCCTGACACTTATTAACCATAAAACAGAGGAAGGAGGAGTAAATTCGATCCGTTGAAAAGGGGATGTGTACGTATTTGGTTAATTAAATTTTTTTAATTATTAATGTTTATTAAAGTAATTTTTGTTGCTGTCGACATCCCTCTGCACTGCTCTCTAAGGTGTTGCTTGCAATGTGGCCTTGCGTACTGCATTTTTCTGAGGCTAGAAGCTAGAGGCTTGAGCTTGGTGTTGATTTACTAAGGATTGCATCAGTTGGATTGCATCTACCTGAGGTTCTGTTTAGACGTTGGTGTTTTGTATGATGCATTTGTCTGAGTAGATGTTGCGGGGTATTCTGGTAGGTCGCCGGTGATCAGGTCCCCGGCTGTTTATCTGCAATGCCCATAGCTGCCAACTGAGTTATGGGTGCTGCTTCTAGTTTTGCATTGAGGAATTGTATGTTGCTTTAGGCAAATCACTTCCGGGCTGAACTGGGTGCGGAACTTGTGAATTGATCTGATGAAGTGCGTTGCTTTCTGGTGAGGTGGTACAAATGTGGTGGTGCATCTTGATGGTTGCTGCACTGGTGTGGGATATTATGATGTGCCGATGGTTGCCTGCAAAGAGGATGTTCCTGCCGGGCGTGTGTTGCCGCAAAATTGCTAGTGGCCAGTGCCTAGTCTGATGCATAATACTTTTCCGGGAAGGGTTTAAAGTGGCCTCTGACTGGTATCTGGAGACTTTGCCTTCGGCTGTTATCAAAATGATTAGATCAAGCAAGCTAAACTAGGGATTTCTGCTATATTGGTCTGCATAACTATTGGCAGCTCCCTTGTTTCTCAAATCTATTTGTGGATTACATTTCCATGGTGGGGTCTTCAACTGGACGTGTTACTGACTTGGGAATGTTTTGGTTCATCAAGTGGTGCTGGAAAGGCCCTTGGCTGGTTTGGAATTCCTCTTTGGCATGGATGCTGTAACAGTGGGTGAATAGATATTTTCTGTTGCCAATTTTCGGTAATACCTTGGATTGGCATGTTTTTGTTCTGGAACTGATCTACTGATGTTAGAGTAGTTTGCTTGTGCATGAATTCCAGCATTTTTATTTTTCTTAGTTTCATTCGTTGTATTAATGTGCTCGGGGCATGCCCTAGCGGTTATGGTTTATCCCCAAGTCGAAAAAACACTTGGTGATAAATCATTACTTGTAAATTTTTTTTCCCATTAATCCAAATCACTTACTTAACAAAAAAAAAAAAAGTCACCTAACAAGCCTATTTCTATACCTCTAGTTACTTTTGTAGTGGAGTCCGTTAATAATAAAGGGACAACAGAAAATTTTATTGCCAATAATCTAGAGGCTCTTGCAAGGTCCCTAGTCCTCATCATTTTTCATTAAAGGTTTCAGAGGATGAAGAGGCCCTTCAAGTTGATCGTTTGCCATCTGGGTGTCCTAAGGATTTTGATTGCTTTTCCTCTCACATTGTAATAGAACGGATCCTTATCCTTAAAGGACCTTCCATTAAGAGCTCTTAATTGAATACATATACCCCAAATAATTAAAATATAAAATATGTAGAAATTTTGGTAGAGTTTCATTTGCAATTGGATGAAAACAAAAATATAACTTGTTTGAAATAACCAGTACAAGAACACAACTATTCAAATACCACAATTTCTCCTACAACACACATACGCAGGACCACAAACTGTCATATCATCGATGGCTCCAATACAGTACTCCTATCTACTGTATTGAATCTAAAGAGAGATGCCATCTAGGATAAAAATAAATCTAATCATCAAAACAATGCCGAAGCAACCATAACCATAAATCATCCTATGGAAGCAAAATCAATAAGTTCATTGTAATACAAAGGTTACTACATCATTAGACTATACAATCTTTATTCAAAACTAATCATATACATCCACAATTCTTCATGGTCTACATAATTCACCAAAGATCTTTAAGCTCATCAAGCGTTCTTCCTTCTAGCTAAATCCTATTATCAGTCATTATCGGATTTCAGCATATTTGGAAGAAAAAATAGAAGAGTGAGTTGAAGTCCAGCAAGGTACCATAAAACATGCAATATAAACCTTTCATGTAAGACACGATATAATGAGGTAGTTATCAGAACATGTAAAACATGCATGCAAATAGGCAATATCATAGAACATTACAAAACATATGTGCAGGAAGGAAAAATCGTGGAAATATTCAAAGAACAAAAAAGTGCATGGAAAACAGAGACAACACAAAACAATATGACAGATTACAAAGCATAAATCAGCATAACTGGCATCAGAAATTTAGAAATCAGTATAAAACTCTAAAATTCTAGAAATCCATCTTTTTTTTATATATCAAAAGGACCAAACTAATAGACCCTACTAGCTGATGGGGCAAATAATTGAGGATAGATTATATTCACTTCATGCAATCCAAAACCAAAAATAGGAGTAAGATATCCCTTCTCATGGGATATGTACAGGAATGCCTCCCAAAAATAGGACAGGATAGAAAACTACCCTCTAGGTTAACGCCCTAAGAAAGAGTGGATTACGTATAACTCTATGGACAAGTTATTATTGATTACCACTATAACGTTCTAGGTCATGTCGAAGAACCTTACTTAACTGTATATCGGTCCTAGATCCTAGTAAACAATATCAAAAATATTTTTCTTCTTATTTATTAAATTATAACTTATCATATATCAGAAAGTCAATTAGAATTACTCAGATAATCACTTAGACTACTTCAAAAATCCACAGAAATTCAACAGTATAATTCTATGTAAATTTTTCAGATACAAATCATAACATGGGCAACACTCTTTTACAAATCAACCCTAACATGTAGAAACTCATGGATTTAAAACACCAAATCCTTCAATTTCGTACCTAGGGTTTCACATAAACTTTTTGGACATAAAACGGATACCAAATACATATTTATACATGAAATCAAAGCTATATATTGTTATACATGCAGATAAATATGAAATTTATCTGATTAATCAGGAGAAACATACTTTATTTACACTAAACATGGGGAAATATAATTTTAGAGCATAAACACAATTTTTGAGATACTGAACAGTTATAGAAATAGTAAATAATATTTGAAGTACACTTGCCTTAGCCTATTCTATTGTTATTTTTACTCGGATCGGATCTGAATGGATGGATTTTTCCCTTTCTTCCCTTTTCTCCATCTCCTTTCTTCTCCCTTTCGTGCTGCTGGTCGTGCTCTGTTTCTCCCCTCACCAAAACCCCCTTTTAAAAACAAAAGGAAGGAGAACACATGACTCAACCGAGGGCTGGCACTCGAGTGTGCCTCGAGCGTGCTTCGAGCACAGGTTCTCAGCCATAGCGTCGTCTCGGGTGCTCATTGAGCGCCCTTCAGGTGGCCACATTCGCATTTTTCCACTCGAGTGGGCGCTCGATTGACCTTCAGGTGCCGAGCCTCTTTTTCCTATTTTGCCTAATTTTGTTTCAGTATCCATTTTTTCCTTATTCTTAAGCCTAATTCTTATGATCATTAATATAATTACTTCATAATTATCATATTTCAGGATCAGGATCTCATAACTCTCCTCCACTTGGAGAAATTTTGTCCTCACAATTTAACGATCATTGAGTTTCATAAGCAAGGAAGCCTCCTAATGTCTCTAAATCCTTTCCAGATTAAGGCAGTTATCCTAAAGAACCTTAAACATCCGAATTGTTCTAAATTTTTAGTACCTGACTCATTCTATACTCCTCTAAATTCATCAAATCCAAAGAAAAATCTAATTTCTCAAATATTTTTCTAACTTAGCTATAAACCATCAATCGAGCAAAATGCCTTATCTCCTTCAAGCGGAACCTCGAGTTTCAGCTTTTCCTCTGAACATTAACTTAAGTCTCAAATGTATATATATTCTCCACATTTCTGCTGTGCATTCTAATCAAATCATCTAACTACAAGTCGTCCGATTATAATTTACCGCCACACTAAATTGACTCAACACCCAAATTCTGTCATCAAGCTTGGTTAAAATTTTGATATAAATCTCAAGTCAGATTTAGACTTTCAAGGCAAGATACTTTACATTCTTTTCATTTCGTCGACGTGTCCTCAAATTGACATTTCTATAAGATACATATTCCATTTCAAACACCCAATTTACGTGATAGCCATAATTAAAACTGATTTTTGCGGTACTCATATTATGAAAATAATCTTCACAACTCCTTAATTCACAATAGAATTGGAGATTACAACTTATACAGTCACCACAGGTTTAATGTGGTTTTAAATTCGTTACCCAAAATCTCAATATCATGCACTTAGTAACTTTGGGATCTCGTTAGCACACTAGTAAGCCAACTAATTAAATCCAAACACGTTATCTAGGATCATAATGGGTGGGTTGTTTCTAATTGTCCTGAAACAAAATATGAGGACTCCTCATTCTATGATTTCATATCCTTAATAATTTAGATACAATTCTCTCTCCCAAAATCAAAGTAAGCATCCCATATGGAGCACCCAGGACACATTAAATTCAAAGGCTTCTGACATCAATTATCGATCACACTCTTTACTTTCCTCAAAAGATACTAAGATCCACCTTTACTATTCCCAACTCGTCGTCTACACTATTGCATATTCATTTCTTCCTTATGATACAATTTCCTCAAACTTTTATAATTATTAAACAATAATGATCTCCCATAAGCAACACCTACAATTCTTTAAAGCATGAACCTCATTGGCTAACCCCAACTATGGGTGAAGTAATTTTCAAACTATAAGCTTCTCCACCACTTTTCTCGTGGGTAGCCACCTATCATGATGTAAGAATCACATAGTTCTAGCCTTTCTCAAAAGCATTGCATTTTACTCAATCTCACCAAACTATTAGGGGTTAATCCCAAACAGAAAGGGTTAACAATTTCCCCTAATTTTCTCAAGGTCTATCTTCACAAGTCCCATTTCTACGAATACCAACTGTTTCTAAGCCAATCACCTCACGGGTCTACAATCCCTAAGGAATATATATCCGATTTAGTTAGACTTAATATGATCATACATCTTTGTGACATTAATCAGTTTTCCCAATAAGTTATTGTTATTGAAGAAGCTTGGCACTCACATCACATTCTTCCTTAATTAAATTCGTATTCCTCTCTCTATTGAGCCTATGATTAACTACCTCTCATAATTCTTTTTTTTTTTTGTAAGTAATTAATTGTATTAAAATTTTAAAAGAAATGTACAAAAATTATGTTCATAACCAAGTGTTTTGCCGACTTGGAGATGGAACACAAAGCAGGGGATACCCCTAATCCAATGACAACAGTCATTAAAAAAAAATTACAATAATGTTGATTATTGTAAACCAACAACTCCAGTCTCAACTCACACCAGCACAAGATCACTCCAGTCTCATAATTCATGAACTCCATAAAAGGCCATCAAATCCAAACGATGTCACCCAATTTTTTTCAAAACCCAATTTCTTAGAAACCTCAAGATTTTGTTGGCATACTAAGGATCCAACCTAATAGACCCAACACATCCTCCATAATCATGATAAGTGGGCTATTCTGTCACGAAACTATAGGTGCTTCCCATTTCAAAACTTCATAATCCCAACATTCTGAACTGAATTCTACTTTCCAACTTAGGAATGCGATATCCTATTACCCCAAGTATTTGAGTTGACCCGTAATCTACCTTTCACATTTCTTACGAAAACACCGGAGGCACATCAAGCCCAAAGATACCAAACATCAATTGCCTGTATTAAATCCATTTCCTTAATAATATTAGGGCCTATCTTCACAATTTTTTTTTAAACAGATTAACCCGCTTTCAACCTCCTAAGGTTACCTTTCCATCATAGCATAGCTATTCTAATCTTAAAGTTATTAGATCAGAGTTATCTTTGAGGCAATTCCACAAATTCTCAAACAAGGACTTCCGATTACTAATTTTGACTGATGGAGGAATAACTCTAACTAGGGATTCCTCTCTCACTTAATCCAATCGCATCTATCCACGAGCGATTACAAGAAAACATAGTCCTAGATTTTCCTTACCAATGTCGAGATTCATCTATTTACAGTCCCCAACTTTTAGATTCGTAAAACATTAATTCCTTCCAAAAGTATTATCCAGAAATTCTCAAGGCAAAGACCTCATCATGGAATCTTAATTACGGGTGAAATTATTTCAATCCATGGGCTCCTCTCCCACTTTGCTTGTGGGTGATTGCCTATTAATGTAGAATAACAAAATTCCAATCTTTCTCAAGAGTATTACCATCTATGCTAACTTACTTGACCCATCAGTAAATCTTACTTCTCGAAGGTCCCAAAGTGTCCTTAACAATACCCAAACGATACTCCTTTAATTCCATACAAATCCCATAGGGACAATGTCAATTCCATCTCATCCCCAAACCACCCATTCCTCTTATCTACCATATTGACCAAATTAACCAAATATTTCTTCTTCCAACAATACACAACTGGTCACTTTCTCAATTAGGCATTCGGTTATCAGCCATTCACAATCCACAAAATCCACAAAAGAATGCATAAACACGATTATTGAACAATCAAGAATTCCCAAGGTGATGGGGACACATTATGTGAATCATGGGAGAATAAAAGAATACATAATTCCCAAATCTACCAATATACTGAAATATCAAATTCGAAAATATCACCTCTTACCACGGTAGACAACACCTCTATACTTGTACTATTACCATGAAATCTCAATCCAAACATCAGACTTCTTTTCTATCCACCCCGAGAAAACATAGGCAGTTCCTAATCATGTGGTCAAACCATCCCAAGTAAAGCATGCTCCCAAAAATCCCTTTACAATAAATTTTTTGTCCGTATAAAATCCATAATATTCCCTACAATATCTCTTTATCCTCGAAACCCAAGGTTAACTTCACCTTTTACCTTGTCTGAGGCAACATCAACTTGTTTTCTTTCGAGAATTCGATCATCGCCATCACCTTCAAAGTCCTCAAGATCCATAACTTAACCCCAAGCCCTCAATTCTACTTTATCCATCATATTTAATTATCAGATTCAAGTATCCTTCCTTAGTAACATACTTACCTGAAAATCTCAACCTAAGGCCAATCAAATTTAACTTAAACTAAACCGACTACTTGAACCTCAATTTGGTACCATCACACTTAATACTAGCTCAGCATTGATTAAAGTCAAATCCTTAAGGTGCCTTCAAACGATTTCTTCTCCTCATCCTCACGGTTGACCAACACCCCACATAAAGCCCCTATCTAGAAGTCATGCAATTCCTTATAACAACAACTATCACAAGATTATTAACCTCAAATAATCAAATTAAAAGGGGCATAAAATTAATCAAGGCACTTCAACAAAAATCCTAAGTTCAGTCCTTATGCATTCCATTTAATCCTATCTATCCCTATCCCTATCTTTCCTCCTTAAAACGGTTCAATCTAAACCTTCAACTCAAAATCAATTAGTCTAGGCCTGAAATTAACATCACTATGCTTAATCACTAAGTCTCGGTCTATTTCTGGCCTAACTTATGCTAGCTAGGATACATAGGACTTATTCAATCTAGTTTAATCATCCTATGTCAATACCTACTTATTTAATTAACCATAATTGTTTCCTAAGTTTCTGCATACAATTCAAATTAATCCTAAGGTATCTCATTTTACCTGATACCAATTATAACGGAATAGATCCTTATCCTTAAAGGACCTTCCGTTAAGTGCTCATACTTAATTCAATACATATGCCCCAAATAATTAAAATATAAAATCTGTAGAAATTTTGGTAGAGTTTCATTTGCAATTGGGTGAAAACAAAAATATAACCTGTTTGAAATAACTAGTACAAGAATACAACTATTCAAATACCATAATTTCTCCTGCAATACACATACACAGGACTACAAACTGTCATAACATTCATGGCTCCAATACAGTACTCCTATCTACTGTATTGAATCTAAAGAGAGATGCCATCTAGGATAAAAATAAATCTAATCATCAAAACAATGCATAAGCAACCATAACCATAAATCATCCTATGGAAGCAAAATCAGTAAGTTCATTGTAATACAAAGGTACATCATTAGACTATGGAATCTTTATTCAAAACTAATCATATACATCCACAATTCTTCATGGTCTACATAATTCACCAAAGATCTTTAAGCTCATCAAGCGTTCTTCCTTCTAGATAAATCCTATTATCAGTCCTTATCGGATTTCAGCATATTTGGAAGAAAAAACAGAAGAGTGAGTTGAAGTCCAGTAAGGTACCATAAAACATGTAATATAAACCTTTCATGTAAGACATAATATAATGAGGTAGTTATCAGAACATGTAAAACATGCATGCAAAAAGGCAAGATCATGGAACATTAACAAAACAAATGTGCAGGAAAGAAAAATCGTGAAAATATTGAAAGAACAGAAAAGTGCATGGAAAACAGAGACAGCACAAGATAGTATAACAGATTAGAAAACATAAATCAGCATAACTGGTGTCAGAAATCAGTATAAAACTCTATAAATTTTAGAAATCTCTCTTTTTTTTTTTTGTCAAAAGGACCAAACTAGTAAATCCTACTAACCAAGAGGGTGAATAATCGATGATAGATTGTATTCACTCCACACATTCCAAGGCCAAAAACAGGAACAAGATATCCCTTCTCATAGGATATGTACAGGAATGCCTCCCAAAGGTAGGCCAGGAGTAGAAAACTACCCTCTAGATTAATGCTCTGAGAAAGGGCAGACCACGTATAACTCCATAGACAGAATTATCATTGATTACCACTATAATATTTTAAGTCATGTCGAAGAACCTTACCTGATAGTATATCAGTCTTAAGTTCTAGTAAACAACACTGAAAACATTTTTCTTCTTATTTATTAACTTATAACTTATTGTATATCAGAAAGTCAATCAGAATTACTTAGATAATCACTTAGATTGCTTCAAAAATTCACAGAAATTCAACAGTATAATTCCATGTAAATTTTTTAGATACAAATCATAACATGAGCACTACTCTTTTACAAATCAACCCTTACATGTAGAAACTCATGGATTTAAAACTCCGAATCTCTCAATTTCGTACCTAGGGTTTCACATAAACTTTTTGGACATAAAACGAACACTAAATACATATTTATACATGAAATCAAAGCAATATATTGTTATACATGCAGGTAAACATGAAATCCGTCCAATTAATCAGGAGAAATATACTTTATTTACACTAAACATGGGGAAATATAATTTTAGAGCATAAACACAGTTTTTGAGATACTAAAAAGCTGTAAAAATAGTAAAAATGTCAGAAGTACACTTGCCTTAGTTTACTCTACTGTTATTTTTACCCGAATCAGATCCAAATGGATGGATTTTTCCTTTTCCTCCCTTTCCACCCTCTCCTCCTTCTCCTTTCTTTTCCCTTTCATGTTGCTGGTTGTGCTCTGTTTCTCCCCTCACTAAAACCCCCTTTTAAAAACAAAAGGAAGGAGAACACGTGACTCACCCGAGGGTTGGAGCTCGAGCATGCCTTGAGTGTGCGTCAACCACAGGTTCTTAGCCACGGTGTCACCTCAGGTGCTCATCGAGCGCCCTTCAGGCAGCCACATTCGTATTTTCTCGCTCGAGTGGGCACTCAAGTGATTTTCAGGGGCCAAGCCTCATTTTTCTCATTTTGCTTCGGTATCCATTTTTTCATTATTCTTAAGCCTAATTCTTATGATCATCAATATAATTACTCCATAATTATCATAATTCAGGATCAGAATCTCACACACTTGGATTTTAAGTCCCTCTTATTTGACATGCTCTACCTTTTTTGTGTTGGAGGACTCCACCCATTTCTAAGTCTTGCTTGTCTGTAGATCCCCCTTTGTCGGGAAGAGTCTTTTGTTTATGAGGTAATGCTTGCCTAACTCTTTACATCCAAAAAATTATTTTTTGACATTGTCATATCTGACTAATGATTCTATTTTGTCTAGCAGTCATAGGAGCTATTGCATTTAATCAGGGATGGGCTGCACAAGTGTAATGTTGAAATCACTTGTCTCTCCCAAATATATAGTGATCCTACTGTGCTTATGGAGCTAGAGATTCAAGTCCAAGCTACTATCATGGAGGTTGAACAACTCCGAGATAAGGTTGCTTTTATGGAAAGAGAGCTGTATGAATGGTTGGCAAGATTTCAAGAGCTATCAGATGAAAATGTTGTAATAGTGGATTGGATCACCCTACTTGAGGACAAGTTTGAGGAAGCCGAGTATCGTTAAATTTCTGATGCTAACTTGATTACTGTTCTCCAAGACAAGTGTGCTCGACTTGAAGGGAAATTGATGGTATGCCTTCAGCTAGAAAAGGTTGGCCCCATGCTGGATGATAGATTCTAGGATGGATTCTCCCTCTATAGGTGGATCATTTCCTTGGTTGTTCATTATTTTTCTTTAGGCTACCTTGATTCAAGGAATTTTAGGGCTTCCTAGCTCTCTGACATCAAGAATTTCTTAGGACTAGGCGGGGGTCCGCCATTTAGATTCCCATCCTGCTCCCAACCTTAAGATAGTCGAGTCATTCATGCTTAGGAAACAGGCAATGTGGTGGACGTCTCTATGTACTGAGTTCAGCTCTCTGAAGTGTAAATATATAGGCATCTAATAAATCAGCAAGATTTCTTTAACCAATTGTCACCGATGTCATTTGTATTGATCCTTCATTTATTTTATTCTTCATTTGCTAACTAGGAAAAGTTACCGTCATTGCCAAGTTCTGTTGAATCCTACTCCGTTGACCATATTTGACTTATGGTGCTCATTGCCGTGGAAGAGCATCATAGCACTCATACTAAAAAAGCCCCTAAGGTTTTTATGTTTTCAGTATTTGAATGGACCTCTTAGAAAGGATTGAACTTTTGTCCTTAAACCCTAGGTCTTTATACGATCATCGACATCTGATCATATTTTATCGTTTGGTTATATTAACTGATGCCGTGACCATGTTTTAGCATAGGTCATTTTGATAGGCAAGGAATCTACCTTACTTAGGGCCGGCCATGGTCATAAAAAATCATGTAGGCACACAAATAAATTGTTAATGCAAGAAATGAATTGCAACTTTATTATCAAAATGGTTTAACACATCATACAAGCACTTCATAAGTTGCGAATAAGACATATGTCTATCCTTTACACACTCAGACGTGATTTATTGATAATAGTTTTTTGAGGTGGAGGGCGTTCCATGCCCTTGGGACCAATTTTCTATTTTGTATGCATAGTTTATATGCATCGCTTTGGAATGTAATGGACCATATTCAAATAGGGATTCAGTATAGTCCCGGCTGCAAAATGTCAGTCAAACTAAATATAAACATATCACCACAACAAATACATAGGTTCAAAAATATCACAATCCATTCATGGCCCCAATGTCATATTTTCAGATACGACATCGATGCAAAAGACATGTCACTAGGCGCCTAAAATCAAACCATAACGACTTGCTAAAGCATATATAATCATCAATACATAGTGGAACTAAATTCATCTAAATATCATCAATATAAACAAATGCATCGATACAAATCTATCAAAATGTACAAAATCTACAATATAAACCAATGCATAAATATACATAAGTACAAAACCACAAAATCTAAGTCTACAAAATTATTTTCCAAGTCCATAGCCTAGCCCCTACTAATTTCAACTCCACCTCATTAGGTATAAGTTCGTGCTCATCTAAAGGCAAGAAAACAGTAAGGAGTGAGCCGAATGCTCAATATAGTATAATATAATTATGGATAATAAGCAACATATTTAAAATAAATTAAGAGAAAGGAATAGAAGTACAATATAGATGCATAAATATGAAATATGATCAATACCTTTTTCCAAAACATATTTTTCTTCCATATTTTATTTCTGATTCCTTTAGATTCTAAAACATACAAAAATTTATTTATATTTGGGCACTAGGGATAGTAGGCCTTACCGACTAACAAAATAGCCGAACGAGAAAAGAAATGTATATGCTTCTACACATTCTAAGGCACTACCCACACAATTCAAATACTCCGTAATGAGCAGTACAGCTTTAACCCAATATACGAGGTTATAAACATATGCCACCATAGCATCGCCCATGGCCTAGGAGTATTTCTCAGTCGACCACTGTAATATCCTAAGGTATGTTAGGGAATATCACAATTTGATATATAAATCCTTGGCTCAATTTTATAATTACTTATTATTAAAAAAAAGTCCACCCTATTCTTACACAAAGTTCTCACTCCCTGGAGAAAGGTTCATCAAAAATAACAAATTATAAAGTTCCCTTCATATACTTTGCATAGTTCATAGATACCGATACATAGTGTCTTTTTTGTGACTTAAGTCTTCACATGATTTCAAATACATGCACAAATAAACATGTAGCTTAGAGAAATTCAAAATTTCTTACCACATTCAGTCAAACAAAACTTTGTAGCTTCCGGATTACAAATCCCTTTAAAAGAGCATCCAACATAATTTTCGAAATATACAAAATAATATATACTAAATATATATGAATAAATACTAAATAATCACATTCACAAGTTAGGGTTTTCATTTTTTAAGTCCAAATCATGCAAAAATCCCAAAATAATCGGGTGGAACAGTGGGTCTTAGGGTTAGGGTTTCCACGAAACACAATACTACATAAAACTATCAAATCAGATATAAAATCAATATAAATGCATGCTTAAGGTATGGGTATCAAAAAATATAAATTTAGATAGGTAACAGAACAAAAATATTCGAAAGGAACGGAACAAAATGTGCAACAAGAAAAAGAAAAATATATTGGTACACTTGTCTCGACACGATCTACAACTTTTTCAAGTAGCTTTAAGCCGAAAACGAACTCGAAGCCTCAATCTCCTCCTTCTCTCTCTTTTCCTTCGCATTCTCTCTCTCTCTCCTCTCTCTTTTTCTTCCCGAAAAATGATGGAAAAAACTGCAGCGTGGGTATTTATACCCAAACTGGCGCTCGAGCACCAGTCGGGCGCTACTCGGGTGCCACTACCCTAGAAAACATGCTTTGGGCACTGAGGCTCGCCCATTTTGAGAAGCGTGCCCTGGGTGCGCCTCAGGCGTGTCTCGGGCGCGACCATTCTGGAAACAATGCCTCGGGCGTGCCTCGGGCACCCCTAAGGCATCGGGCATCCCACTTCCAATTTTGCTTTCGAAACTTAATTTCTCGCATACTTTAAGGCTAATTTTGATTATATTAGCTTAATTACTCCTAGTTATTATATTTTGAAAACCGATACCTTACAACTTTTCCCCACTTATAAAAATTTCACCCTCAAAATTTATAAATCCTAGAAATTAAACAAACATACATACCTTGAAATAAATGGGAATATTTTTCCCAAATCTCATCCTCCCTTTCCCATGTTGCCTCCTCCTGATAATGATTCCTCCATAAAATCTTCACAAAAGGACTGGTCTTTAAGCACAAGGTCTGGTCTCTCTGATCCAAAATCTATATTGGTTACTCCAAATAAGATAAATTTTCTTTTTTTTTTTGGTAAGTAATTAATTGTATTAAATAAATAAAAAGAATGTACAATAAGCTATATTTTTTACCAAGTGTTTTTCCGACTTGATAAAGGAGACATAGAAACAGGGAGACCCTAAAACCATGACAGTAGTCATTAAATAACATGAAAATAGAAACGAGGACGACCTCCCAACTAATGTACTACAGTGTCAGTGAATCGCTCCAGCCAAAGGACACTGGGTATGACGACACCACACCATCGTCCCATGCACTCCGGAATAGAAGAGAAAAGGCCCTCCGGAATAAGGTCAGTAAAAACAACTCCGTCTAAAGGAAGCAGTCCAGCCAAGTACGTGCAGATAAGCACTCCAGATTCCGGAGTTCCCGAGAGGTCCGTCCAAAGTGCGCAGGTCACTCCGTCCATAGCCACTCCGCCAAAATCAGCCCGACCCAAGTCAGTTCGCCAAAATGCCGGAAAACAATGCAGCACTCCATCCAAGCACGAACAAGGACGCACTTCGGAATCCGGAGTACGCGAGAGCGCCGGGTACAACAGCGACCAAAAAGCCAGTCCGGAAACCGGAGCACGTATGAAATCAGCAACTAATCCCGCAAAGAATTTTTTTTTTTTTGTCAAAGAAAGGAGGATCCGCAGTCCTCAACACAGAGGCACTTCGAAAAAAACCGGAGAACAAAATGCGCCAGATCAACGAATCAACCGGCTCACAAGGCACACCAAACGGTCAAAATTCCACTCCGGATTTCGGGGTGCCAGAGATCACAAGAACAACAGAATCCGGATTTCGCAAGAGCTCCGAAAAACGAAGCAAAACAAGAGAGAGGGAGCACTCCGAAAACCGAAGTGTACAACAATCCCTCCGGAAACAAAAGTAAAGAAGAAAAGAAAATCACTCTAGAGTCCGAAGTGCAGAAAAAAGCACTCCGGAAACAAAGACGAGAAAGCAAGTTTTTTTTTTTTTTTATTAAACCACTCCGGATCCGGAGTGCCAGAGAAGAAAACACTCCAAATCCAGGAGTTAACAAGAGCTTCGGACAAACAGCGGATCAGAAGAGAAAGAAACACTCCGGATTTCGGAGTGCAAAAAAAGCACTCCGGAATCAAAAGCAAGGGTGAAGTTAATTTAATTTTTTTTTATGATTAAACCACTCCGGTTCCAGAGAACCAGAGAAGGAAAAGCTCCGAAACCAGGAGTTCATAGGAGCTCCAGACAGAGTAGCAGACCAGAAGAAAAGGCACTCCGGATTCCGTGTGTGTGTGTGTAAGAAGGGCAACAAAAACGCTCCAGGTCCGGAGAACACAGAAGCATAAGAAGCCCGAAAAAAGACACCAAGCAAGTATAACTCTAGAAACGTGTTCCACATAGGAAGCACCACTCCGGAAACCAAACACCACAAGCGCTACAAGGTTCGGTTCAGGCTACATCCTCCAAACAACGTTCAGCACAAAAGTCATTCCACCTATCCAGGATTCGCCTGTCCTTCACATTAACTGCTTTATGGGAAACCTCAATCTTCCCCCGGACGGCAGCAGAAATCTGTGAAACCAGTTGAGATACGTTGAGGTTCCTCGCATCCTTGAACATACGTTGATTCCTCTCCTTCCAGATGAAATAGACGGAAGCAGCAAGGGTAAGGGATCATAATCGATAACGTGCGTCGAATCATGAACATACTTCCACAACATTGATATATGAAAAACATTGTGCACATTAGCCAACTTCGATGGTAACGCCAATCGATATGCCACATCTCTAACTTTCTCCAAAATCTCGAAGGGTCCAACGAATCGTGGCTTCAATTTTCCCTTAATACCAAATCTCGTAGTTCCTTTCGATGGCGAAACCTTAAGAAAAAAAAAATTACCAACCTCAAATTTGAGCTGTGATCTCTATTGCTCAGCATAATGTTTCTACTGGCTTTGAGCCATCTTCAGTTTCTCGAAAATCATAATGATTTTCTCTAATGTTTTCCTAATAACATCAGGCTCCAAAAGTCGTCTATCTCCTGTCTCTTTCCAATGGATAGGAGATCGATACTTCCTACCATATAATGCCTTGAATGGAGCCATACCAATACTTACCTGAAAGCTATTATCATAAGTGAATTTTGTTAATGTCAGGTAATCATCCCAATTCCCTTTCAACTCTATTATCGATGCCTTAACTGGCTATCTCTCTGAGGATGATATGCCATGCTCAATTTTAAATTTGTTCCTAATTCTTGATATAGACTCTCTCAAAATTTAGAAATGAAACATGGATTGCAATCGAACATAATAGATGCTAGCACACCATGAATTCTAACAATCTCATTAATATACAATTGTGCCAAATGATCACGAGAATACAGAGTCCAAATGGCTAAGAAATGAGCCGATTTCGTTAACTGATCCACAATAATCCAAATGGCATCGTGATTCCACGGGATCCTAGGCAAACCCATAACAAAATTTATAGAAATATCCTCCTGCTTTCAACTCAGAATAGGCAATGGTTGTAATAAAACTAAGGGTTTCTTCCTTTCAACCTTCAGCTGCTGACAAATCAGGCATCTAATAATGAAAGTCACAATCTCTCTCCGCATATTCCTCCACCAGAACATCTTCTTTATATCCTAGTACATCTTATTAATTTTAGGGTGAATAGTGTACCTTGTTTGATAAGCCTCCTTCCTTCAACTTCCTATCATCAGGAACACAATAACGATCTCGAAATCTCAAGACTCCATCAGAACGAACATTAAAATCAATTTGAGTGTCACGATCAAGATCCCCAATAATATCTATGAAAAATAGATCATTTACTTGTCTTTCTTTAATCTTCTGGAGTATCTTAGGTTACACCTGCAGGAATGATAACATCATCCTGTTACCTTTAACGTACCACTGAATACTACAGAATTTCAAACAATCAAGTATCTTCATCTACTTGATCTGCAATCTTGCTACAAAACTGGTTCGGCGGCTAAAAGCATCTATGACAACATCATCTTTTCCAAGCTGATAATAGATTTTGCAGTCATAATCCTTCAGAAACTCAATCTATCTCCATTGCCTTATATTCAACTCTTTTAGCAAAAATAGGTATTTGAGGCTCTTATATTCAAAATATACCAAAAATTTCTTGCCATGTAGATAATTCCTCCAAATCTTCAATACGAACACTATAGCAGCTAGTTCCAAATCATGGGTCAGGTAATTCTTTTCATGAATCTTCAATTGTCGAGACCCATAAGCAACAACCTTCCCATTCTACATCAAAACACAACCAAGTCCAATCTTGGAAGCACCACAATACACTTCAAAACCACCAAAACTGTCAAGAATAGTCAAAATTGGTGTAGAAGTTAACTGATCCTTTAACTCCTGAAAACTCCGATTGCACTCTTCTATCCTCCACAAATTTGCAATAATACCCAGCCATACTGAGGAAACTATGAACCTCCGTCACCGTTGTCGGTCAACTCCAATTAATCATAGCTTCAATCTTCTTCGAGTTTACCAAGACACCTCCATTAGAAATAATATGGCCCAAAAATACAACTTCCTGAAACCAAAATTCACACTTCTTCAGCTTCGTAAATAACTTATCCACACAACTCATGCATCTCATGCTCCACACAACTCTTTGAATAAATCAGAATATCATCAATAAAAATCACCACATACTTATCCAAATTGGGCTGAAAGACCCGATTTATCAAATCCATAAACATAGTAGAAGCATTCATCAATCTGAATGACATAACAAAACGTGGCCACATCTCATCCTGAACGACATTTTTGCCACATCCTCTTACTTAATCTGAAACTAATGATACCCTGATTGAAGATTAATCTTAAAGAATACACGGGTTCCTTGCAATTGATTAAGAAATTATCAATCCGTAGCAAAGGATATTTATTCTTAATTGTGATTTTATTGAACTCATGATAGTCCACACACAGCCACAAAGTCCCATCCTTCTTCACGAATAAGACTGGAATACCCCAAGGCATTACACTAGGTCTAATAGAACCCAAATCCAACAGATCCTATAATTGCTCCTTCAACTCCTTCAACTCAGCAGGAACTATCCTGTAGGGTGTCTTTGAAATAGGTGCTGATCCTAGCATGAGATCAATTCAAAACTCGATCTCTCAATGTGGCGGTAGAGCAAGTAATTTATCTTGGAATACATCATCAAACTCGCACACCATTGGAATCTCCTTCACCAATATCTCATGGCTCTTCACTACACTGGCACATGCCTAATAAGTTTCACGCCTGCTTCTCAACAAGTGACGAGCCTACAGAGCCAAAATAAAATTAGACTCCTCCACTCGCTGAATTCCTTGAATGTGAAAGGGCTCACTTTCTAGAATTGTGAAATCCACTCTCTTATGAAAATAATCAATATTCGCATGATATCTCGACAACGAATCTATACCCAAAATTACATCAAAATCATACATTTCCAATAAAATCAAATTAGCAACTAAAGATAACCAATTCACCTCAACAATACATCTTGGATACAAAATACCTATAATAATGAAAGATCCCATAGGCGTCAAAATAATCAAAGAATAATTAAAAATCATAGGAGATGATGCAAGATGACAAGTAAATCGAGGCCAAATAAAAGAATAGGTGGATCCAAAATCAAAGAGTACAATACCAGAGGTACCATAAATAGAAAAAAATATCTTCCACTACACTATCAGATGCTTTCGCCTCACTAGCAGACATCGCAAAGGTCTTGCCCGAAATAGAGGGCTTGGAGACAAGGGCCTTCTTTTGATGGGAACAATCCTTGATCTTGTACCCCAATTGGCTGCAATTAAAATATACACCCAACACTTTATAACAAGGCCTATCTCCATAAAACTTTCCACAATGTTGACAATGACTAGCTGGAGCTTGTTTGGTTAGTGCGGATGGACTGATCTTCTTCCCTTAATTTGCCTGCTTCGTCCACTTCGATGGTCTTTTCATACTCGCACTAAAACTTGAACCAACACCGCTTCTACTTAACATTATTGAGACGATGAGAGATAGGAAGAGGGGAAATTTAATCCGATCAACGTCAGTTGAGCGAAAAATGTGAAAGAGAGGTCAAGGAAAAGTTGGCCGCCCGATTGATTGACGTGATCACTAATTATGAAGACCATGCCGACTTTATACCACCCCCAAGTGGTTGACCTGCCCTACCTACTACAACGAGACCAAAGGCCTATAATTAAGAAACTAGAGAGTGCAAGGGAAAAGATTAGGAGGAAGCTCTCAGCCGAGCTTCTTAGTGAAAGAACCCAAAATTTCAGGGTGGAGTAAAGAGACTCAGGCAAGTGTACTTACCATTTTAAGTTCATATTTTTAATGCAAGTGTACTCACCATTTTAAGTTCATGTTTTTAATACAAGTGTACTCACCCTTTTTAAGATCATGTTTGTAATACAAGCGTACTCCCTATTTTAAGTTCATATTTTTAATGCAAGTATAACTAATGATGTTCAGTTATTTTATGATATTCACACGCATGAAGTTTGATTATTGCATGATTTAGATGATGACCAGTTATTTGAAAAAGTAGATCGGCTTGTATGACATTTGTATTACCCAAATTTTGGAACCGGCCAAGAATAATTGAAATCGGTTTTGCATTGTAATTTGAAATCGGCATTTACACTGTGATTTTGAAACCGACCTTGTACCGTATTTTAAAATCGACATTTGCACTGTGATTTTGAAACCGGCATTTGCACTGTAATTTAGAAACCGGCCTTGTACCGTATTTTAAAATCGATATTTGCACTGTGATTTTGAAACCGGCTTTGTTAGTGATGTATAAGTTCTGTGATTTGAAATCGGCTTCATAAATGAGACCTCCGACACTTTGATAAAAGATCTTCGATTTTAAGACGTTAAAGGAAAGGCCTTACGGACTTCAAATGCTGAAGTTAAGAACAAAGGCTATAAGAACAAAAAAAATGTATGTAATCCAGACAGCAAGTGAAACTCTATGACTTCCGACTTTTGAACTATGATAGATGGCCATCGAACGATATGAACTAAGAACCGAATTTCCATTAAGCTTACTGTTAAAATTGGATGAAAGATATTGGAGTGACACTCGAAGACTGCCCCTGGGCCATGGGGGACTTTCTAGTGGCACAAGGCTTATGGACTACGGCCCCGTATGCCGGGTAAAAGGCATTACCGCCCACCTCTGGGAGTATAATAGGAGGATACGGCCTTAAGTTGTGAAGTAGCACACAACCCTTCCTCGATGTTGTCCACTCCCATCCGATCCCTAAAGATGATTAGAATTTCATACAGTTTTATAAATTTTCTGAAGACAAGATAATAAGAATAAGAACAAAGATTTCTGAACTTAAGAAGAAATGATATGGTGATTTTCGTATGCTAAGTTTATGTTACTATGATCCGATAATATGTATGTTAATGTTTTCTACAAGTGGGTACCTTGCTGGGCTTTGTAGCTCACTCTTGCTGTTTTTCAGATAATGAGAAGCTTATGGAAGATGAAATTGAATAGAGTCATGTGGTATAGCTAGACGGCATAGTTAGCCAGAGCTGATCAGTGAAGGAGTGAAGGAATTGATGTACTTTCTTTTGATGTTTTGGGAAGGACTTGTAAAACATTTCCGCTGTAAAAGAATTAATGGATGTTAGTATGTTTCCGTAATTTACAATATGGGAAAATGAATTTGACTTTCCTAGTATCATCTCATTTCATGTCAAGGTCTTCATGTCCGACCAACCTTAATGTTGGCTGGTCAAGTATGAGGCTAAACTTTGATGGCCAACTCAAGGAGTTCGGCCTTAAGTGATCTTGTGTACGCGAAGTAAAGTATATATATAAAAGAAAAATTTTTTTATGTCCACCTAGTTAGTATTTATACCGTATGTATTGTAAAGGTTAAGCTTGACGGCGGCCGTATGTGGTGGAATACGTCCGGGGCCGTCACAACTAGTATCAGAGAAAACTGAGATGCTTTAGGTTCGATCTAAATCGATACGGAAACTTAGGACGGGATGAGTTAAGGCTAAAGGGGGTTAGCATTACTTATGCTTAAGACGGAGTACTATGTGTTAGCCGCTTTTGACTTGTAGTCTGACCGAAATGTTCTTTTCAAAAATCAAAGTCATTGCTGAGAAAATGTCCAATAGAGGAAAACGAGCCGTCCGGACTAACAACCCTCCGGACCCGGAGACAAGGCACTTGAATCAGCTGGACAGGATGGCTGACGTCATTGAAGCCTTAGCTCCACCAACTCTGGTGATCGCCCCAATTTCTGTTCATCAGGAGATGTCGGTCTACGATCACTTTACCAATGAGCGAATTCTTGAATTCTCTGGAGAACCCGACCTGTTGAAGGCGTACACCTGGACCCAACGATTAAAGAAGGTGTCGTAGTGATTAAGTGTCCTGCTGGGGATAAAGTTCTATTTGCCACCCATAAGCTGGTGGGTGAGGCCTACCACTAGTGGGAGATGCAGAAGAGAGTCTTTGAGGTGACAGAGAGGGAAATTACTTGGGAAATGCTCGAAGCAGCATTCTTGGAGAATTTCTTTCCTGCTAACCTTCGCGGACTGAAGGAAAATGAATTCCTTCGCTTAAGGCAAGGCACTCGCACCGTGGCCGAGTATGATGCAAAATTTACAGAACTATCCTGCTATGCCCCTTATATGGTGGAAGACCAGGAGAGAAAGGCTAGAAGGTCCTTTCAAGGATTAAGGGATGATATCAGGAGACATCTCTCAACTTTGAAGTTCGCTACGTATAGAGAGGTGTTAGAAATGGCCGTTATTTATGAGAAGGAGCTGGAATGAGGGAAAATTTTCAGACAGAGGACTTTTAATCAGGCTTTAAGAGCCAGTGCTAGGGGAGGACCCTCAAAGAAGGCAAAATTGTTAAGGTCCAGTAGGGAGCTATCGGCTTGAGATTGGTATGACTGGAGTAAATTTCGGGTATATCAAGTCCTAGGATGACAATTCGTAATTGTTTTGAAGAAATGCTTAAGTGTTTGGACTTTTGGGTAGCCTTGAGTTATATTGAGGTTGACGATGTAGATTTTTAGACTTAAGATGGCATTGCGGTGACCCCATGTCTGGTAGAAGGTATGGAGTGTTGCCCCATGTTAGATAGGAAGTGAAGTTGACCTTGGTTAGTTGATATGAAGAAGATCATAGGTCTTGAGGATTAAGAGGTATTGTCCTATGTACTTATGGAAGCTTTAAGGATGAATACTTTGCTTTGATGAGACTCTCGGGAGCATGTTTCAATAATGGATGGTTTGATTGCAAGATTTAGGGATGTCCTTGTCCATGGATGGGCGGCGAAGAGGTTCAGTGTTTTAAATCAAGGTTCCAAGGTATTAACTTAGAATATTAAGTAGCACCTGTCGCGATAAGAGGTAAGGCCCTTGGGCTTAATATTGTAATCTGGTGTCGTTTTGGAGATTTCAAACCCATGTTTGTATTGTGTTTTGAGTCATGTGTATTTGGGAGACCTAAGCTTTGTAATAGAGGCAAAGGTGACCTAGTACTTGGAAGGACAAAAGATATATCAAAGTGGATGTTTATGTACAAATCTTGGAATTGAATTGTGTGATTTTAGGTTTGAACTTGAGCCAGCTAAGGTACTAAGTCTTAATTTGATCTTAATAGTAGTTTGGTGGGCGAACTGCAGTGCTATTACTTTTCAATTGGTAGAGGATGACATCCGGCAATCGAGTTGTGGGATCTAAGGTATAAGTTTGAATTGATCAAGGTATCAAGAGATTGATGATGTCTTCCTGTGGAACATTCGATAAGAATCTATGTTAAGTCTAATTAGTATATGCGGCCACATCTTGAAGTTATTTTGTGGTCATTGAGGGGCTTCGGCCGTGTGACTATTTGAGGATGATTATAGAAGGAAGATTAGGTTGACTTATCTGTTGACCGATAATTCAAGGTTGTGTCAAAATTGACGGCAATCGTTGAGAGTTCCATGCAGAGCCGTGGAAGTATAGGCTTTGGTATCATTGTGAAATACCCTAGAACCTTCGAGGTAGATAAGATGGACCGATAAGGTTGTTCATGAATTTCAAAAATGGGGTGGCTTAGGAGATTGATGATTTGTCAAACGGACCTTGTGAATGGATAAGCGAATTACGCGGGCCATTGTAAAAGCTTAATGATTTCCAAGATCGATTTGGGTCCATAGCGTGTTAATTGTGGATCAATGGAAGTGGTAGCCCTGGCGGTATTCGAGATGAGGATATGGCCACTATGAAGTCCAGAAAATGCCGTTTGGATTTTGTAGGTCCGTTGGTATTTCATGAAATTTTATGGGTTGGATCTTTTGGCCATATTCTGGCCCGTGTTAAGGTGACTTCATAGATAAATTCAAAGGAATGTGAGTTTAGTGAAGGACATGCCCTGTTAGGCTTGTAGCTCTTTGGTAGCATGATCTTGGGATCTATAAGATTTTAAGTGATGACTATTGGAAAGACCGATTAGTGTTGTGAAAGCGTATAGTCATCTTGGGTCTAGCTGAAGTTATTAAGTGATCCAACAAGTATTCTTCGAGGACTACAATTCAAGTGATACGTTTGGCTTAGAGAGATTTGTAATTGTTAGAACGAAAGATAAACAGTAGTTTTCGAAGATCGGATGGGGGTAATTGACGTTCATGTCATTTGGATTGATCCCTGATGGGTCTGGTAAGTTATCGTGGAATCTACTGCCTTTGAGAAACGTTAAGGTTATGTTACTCCCACGTCATGATAGGTGAATACCTTTGATTTAAGTGGGGGAGAAGTTCATGATTAGTGTTGCCCCATATGTGAGTCAGAATTAATAATTAAAGTCTCCGCTTTGAGAACTTATGGCTTTACCTTTGAAGATAGTCATTACCTAAAGTTTTAAGAACCAAAATAGTTGTACCATTAAAGGGGATGATCATATGATATGGCATGTGGATAGACCTGTTTAAAGGTTGAGAAAGTGAACCTCGGTATTTTTGTTTGGAAAGCAGGCATCAATGTTGGCAATTGATACTGCGAGTTTTTGGACTTGTATGTCTTTGAAGTTTCAAAGGAGATGTGAAAGATAAATCGAGAGTAAGTCCAAATAATTGGGTGATAGAATGCCATATTCTTGAATTGGGAGACAAAACCGTATTCGATGTTTGGGAGCTAGGAATTCATGAAATATAAAGTCCTTATGATTTGTTTCAGGCCGATTAGGGTGACCCACTTATCGTAATCATAGAAGACGTGTTCGGCTGGAATCAGTTGGCTTATTGATAAGCCAACGGGATCTTGAGGTTACTAAGTAATTGAGATCTTAAGATTCTGGGTAATGATTTAAAGTTATATTGACTCTTCGAGTGATCATTATGACTGTAACTCGAAATGTGGCTGTAGTCTGAGGATTGTGGAATTGTCTTCATAGTATGACTATCCTAGAACTGTTTTAATCAGAGTAGCGCAGCGTAAGCGTCATGAACCCATGGCTCAGAGATTTAAGAATAAGGTTGAGGTCCCTGTGATCGAATTCTTTGAAGCTTGGAATGAACTGAAGTGGAAGTTCATTGGATTCGTTTGAATTATCGGATTAAATTGGAGAAATGGCCAGCATTATTGTAGGTCGCTTTTGAATTTAGGAGGATCATTATAAGGTCTCCCTTGTATCGAGGGTTGAGAAGATCAGTAAGTGTCTGGGGTTGAGCCATTCTGAGAGAGTAAGGCTCATCAAAATTTCAAGGACGAAATTTCTATAAGTGGGGGAGATTGTAACAGCTCAGATTCTAAATCATAGAAAGTCCCAGTCATTAAATTAATATAATATTGGAGTAAAAGAAAGTTTATCAGGTTAATGCCAGTTGACCGAAAATGTGAAGGGCACTTATCCAGTCAACGTCAGTTGACCGGAAATAATGAAGGAGCAATTATAAGACTAGAAAGCAAGTCGGGGTAGTTAAGTTGACTGAATTGTGTGACTGTTGACCGGAAGATATGAGGGAAACGTAACCAGTAAATGCAAGTTGATTGAAAACATGAAGGAAAGTACATTCGGTCAACGCCAGTTGATCGGAAGGGAGAAAGGAGGCCGGAAGTATTGAGACGATGAGCGATAGGAAGAGGAAAATTTTCATCCGGTCAACGTCAGTTGACCGAAAAATGTGAAAGAGAGGCCAAGGAAAAGTTGGCCGCCTGATTGATTGACGTGATAACTAATTATGAAGGCCATGCCGACTTTCAACCATTTCCCGAGTGGTTGACCTGTCCTACCTACTACAATCAAACCAAAGGCCTATAAATAAGAAACTAGAGAGTGCAAGGGAAAAGGTTAGGAGGAAGCTCTCAGTCGAGCTTCTTAGTGAAAGAACCCAGAATTCTAGGGTGGAGTAAAAAGATTCAGGCAAGTGTACTCACCGTTTTAAGTTCATGTTTTTAATACAAGTGTACTCACCGTTTTAAATTCATATTTTTAATGCAAGTGTACTCACTGTTTTAAGTTCATATTTTTAATGCAAGTGTACTCACCTTTTTTAAGATCATGTTTGTAATACAAGTGGATTCCCTATTTTTAAGTTCATGTTTTTAATGCAAGTATAACTAATGATGTTCAGTTATTTCATGATATTCACACGCATGAAGTTTGATTATTGTATGATTTAGATAATGACCAGTTATTTGAAAAAGTAGACCGGCTTATATGACACTTGCATTACCCAAATTTTGAAACCGGCCAAGAATAATTGAAATCGACTTTACATTATAATTTGAAACCAACATTTGCACTGTGAGTTCAAAACCGGCCTTATACTGTATTTTGAAACCGGCATTTGCATTGTGATTTCAAAACCGGCCTTGTACCGTATTTTAAAACCGGCATTTGCACTATAATTTAGAAACTAGCCTTGTACCGTATTTTAAAATTGGCATTTGCACTATGATTTCAAAACCGACTTTGTAAGTGACGTATAAGTTCTGTGATTTGAAACCGGCTTGATAAATGAGACCTCCGACACTTTGATAAAAGATCTTCGATTTTAAGACGTTAAAGGAAAGGCCTTATGGACTTCAAATGCTGAAGTTAAGAACAAAGGCTATTAGAACAAAGAAAAATGTATGTAATCCAAATAGCAAGTGGAACTCTATGACTTCCAACTTTTGAACTATGATAGATGGCCATCGAACGATATGAACTAAGAACCGAGTTTTCATTAAGCTTACTGTTAAAATTGGATGAAAGATATTGGAGTGACACTCGAGGACTGCCCCTGGGCCACGGGAAAATTTCTAGTGGCACAAGGCTTATAGACTACGGCCCCGTATGCCGGGTAAAAGGCATTACTACCCACCTCTGGGAGTATAATAGGAGGATACGGCCTTAGGTTGTGGGGTAGCACACAACTCTTCCCCAATGTTGTCCGCTCCCATCCGGTCCCTAAAGATGATAAGAATTTCGTACAGTTTTATGAATTTTTTGAAGATAAAATAATAAGAATAAGAACAAAGATTTCTAAACTTAATAAGAAATGATATGGTGATTTTCGTATGCTAAGTTTATGTTACTTTGATCCGATGATATGTATGTTAATGTTTTCTGCATGTGGGTACCTTGCTGGGCTTTGTAGCTCACTCTTGCTGTTTTTCAGATAATGAGAAACTTATGGATGATGAAATTGAATAGAGTCATGTGGTATAGCAAGACGGCATAGCTGGCCAGAGCTGATCAGCGAAGGAGTGAAGGAATTGATATATTTTCTTTTGATGTTTTAGGAAGGACTTGTAAAACATTTCTGCTGTAAAAGAATTAATTGATGTTAGTATATTTCCGTAATTTACAATATGGGAAAATTAAGTTGACTTTCCTAGTAGCATCTCATTTCATGTCAAGGTCTTCATATCCGACCAGCCTTAATGTTGGCCGGTCAGGTATGAGGTTAAACTTTGATGGCCAACTCAAGGAGTTCGGCCTTAAGCGATCCTATGTACGCGATGTAAAGTATATATATAAAAGAATTTTTTTTTTATGTCCACCTAGTTAGTATTTATACCGTATGTATTTTAAAGGTTAGGCTTGACAGCGGCTGTATGTGGTGGAATACATCCGGGGCCGTCACACTAACTTAATCATCCTACGCCTACATCTACTTATTCAATCTAACTTATCCTATCCTAGGCTTCTGTATAAAATTCAGATCAAGTCTAAAGTATCTCCTTCTCTGATACCAAGCTGTGACAAACCATATCTAAACTGGGTTCCCACATGGTCCCATCTGCAAAATGTCTTTCAAACTAAACATAAACAAATACCATACACCTGTAAAATATATACATATTACCACAATAAACACACAGGATCCAAAATATCACAATCCATTTGTGACCCCAATGTCATATTTCTGCATATGATGTCGATGCAAAAGAGATACCATTAGGTACTTAAAATTAAACCATAGTGACCTGCAGAAGCATATACAATCATCAATATACAGCGAAACTAAATTCATGTGAATGTCATCAATATAAACAAATACATTGATACAACTCTGTCAAAATGTACAAAGTCCTCATACATAAGTACAAAACCACAAAATCTAAGTCCATAAAATTATCTTCCAAATCCATGGCCTAGCTAACTGTTAACCTCTACTCCACCTCATCGAGTATAAGTTTATACTCATCTGAAGGCAAGAAAATATAATGAGTGTGCCGAATACTCAGTAAGACATAATATAATAAAGGACAATAAGCAACATACTCAAAATAAATTAAAAGAAGGAATATGAGTATAATATAGATACATAAACATGAAATATGATCAATACCTTTTTTCGGAACACATTTTTCTTTCACATTTTATTTCTGATTCCTTTAGGTTCTAAAATATGTAAAAATTCTCTCATATTTAGGGACTAGGATTAGTAGGCCTTACTAGCTAATAGAGTAGCTGAACAAGGAAAAGAATGTTTATTCTTTCACATATTCTAAGGTATTACCCACACAATTTAAATACCCCGTGGTGAGTGATATACCTTTAATCTGATATACGAGGCCATAAACATATGCCACCATAGTATCTTCCGTGGCCTAGGAGCATTCTTCGATTTACCATTGTAAAATCTTAAAGTATGCTAGGGAATATCACCCTTTGATATATAAATTCTTGATCAAATTTCATGATTACTTATTCTTAAGGAAAAGTCTACCATATTTTTACACAAAATTCTCACTCCCTTGAAAACGATTCATCAAAAATAACAAATTACGGAGTTCCCTTCATGTACTTTGCATAGTTCTCATATTTCTTGGAGACAGATACATAGTGTCTTTTTCTTGTGACTTAAGTCTTCAAATGACTTTAAATATAGAAACAAATTAACATGGACCTTGGAGAAATTAGAAATTTCTTACCACGTTGAGCCAAACAAAACTTTGTAGCTTCTAGACAATAAATTCATTTATAAAAGCATCCAACATAATTTTTGAAACATAAAAAATAGCATATACAAAATAAATGTGAATAAATACCAAATAATCACATTCACAAGCTAGGGTTTTAATTTTCTAATGCCAAATTATTCAAAAATTCTAAAATAATTGGGTGGAATAGTTGGGCGTAGGGTTAGAATTTCAATGAAACACAATACCACATAAAACTATCAAATCGAACACAAAATCAACATAAATGCATACTTAAGACATGGGTATCATAAAATATAAGTTTAGATGGGCATCAAAACAAAAATATCTATAAGGAACGGAATAAAATGTGCAACAAGAGAAACAAAAACATATAGGAGCACTTGCCTCAACCCGATCTACAACTTCTTCAACTAGCTCTATACTGAAAACAGACTCGAAGCCTCGATCGCATCCCTCTCTCTCTTCTCCTTCACGTTCTCTCTATCTCCTCTCTCTTTTTCTTCTTGGAAAATGACCGAAAAAACTACAATGTCGGAATTTATACCCAGACTAGCGCTCGAGTGCCACTACCTTGGAAAACACACCTTGGGCACACCCATTCTAGAAAACGTACCCTAGGCACGCCTCGGGCATGCCTCGGGTGTGACCATTCTAGAAACCATGCCCTAGGCATGCCTCGGGCACCGCTTAGGCATTGGGCCTCCCACTTCCAATTTTGCTTCTGAAACTTAATTTTGCCACGTACTTTAAGATTAATTTTGATTATATTAGATTAATTATTCCTAATTACTATATTTTGAAAACCGATACCTTACATGAAAGATAGTTGAAACTATGAACCATTCTTTCGAATTGGGGGACAACTTACTCATATTAGTAATTTTTTCTGTAGCCTCTATGTTCCTTAGGATTAGGTTCCCTATCTCAAACTGTAAGGTCTTCACTTTCCTATTATAGTATTGAGTGATTCATTATTGATAGGCTATTGTCCATAATCTGGCTATATCCTAAACTTATTCATGTAGGTCTAGGTTTTTTCTTAGTAGTTGTGAGTTGCCATGCAAATTTAAACTTTCAACTCGGAGGTTTGGTAGTTCAATCTCTACTAGGATGATTGCCTCGATCCCGTAACACAAGTTGAATGGCATTTCTTGGGTTGGTTCCCTTGGGGGAGTCCGATAAGACCATAGCATGGATGGGAGCTTTTCTACCACGGCACCCCTTATGTCCTCCGACTTTGTTTTCAACTCATACAACAGGGTTCAATTCAATATCTCCACTTACCCTTTTCATAGGGATATGTGACAAAGGTATGGAACAACTTGATTCTTAGCCTTCTGCAATATTTAGTGAATCTTTTTCCAGTGAATTGTGATCTATTATCGGTCACTACGATCTTAGGTATCCCAAACCTACAAATGATGTCTTGCTGGATGAATTCGGTTGTATTTTGCTTGGTATTTTTATAACGAACCAGACAAAGTAGGTTAAAGAAATAAATAATTGAATTCCAAGTAACTGATAATTAAATCCTAAATTTGATATCCAAAAATCAGACCCAATAACTCATCACAAGACGTCATTGGATGGTCGTCTGAATAATATAAACATCACCTGCTCCAAAAATAATTGTAAGGGAGATAACCAAATAATAACAACAACTTATCTATATAATATATCTAACCAAAAATCTCAATACAGGGTCCAGGGGCCCTTAATTGGCCATACACACATATCTGAAATACATTCTTGAGATCCTGATGTAAACAATATAAACATCTGTACTCACTAGATAGAAGATGCTGCGTCAGATCACGCTCAAAATTTGGTAAGCATATCTAGCCACTAATCTAAAGGGATAAAATATAAAAACGTGAGACTAAAACTCAACAGGTATCATCATATATATCTATAAAACAATACATATAAATCGAATGGAGGTTGAAGTTATATAACAAATCGTATAGCACAAACCACATGATCCATAAGTCAGCTGAAAGTTTGAGGATAGTCTCATACTCAAATCGTATATCTAATCATACCATTCCATCGAGTCATACTCATAATAAAACATGATTTGGAGTTAAGTATTGTATACATAATTAATGGCTATATTTTAGGCCTAAACTAAGTCTGACCTGCACTTGATCCACGCTCAAGTCCCACTCGAGCATGATTTCTAGCATTGTCGCGGCCAAAGTGTGCCCGACTGGCGCTCGAGGCATGATTTCTAGTGTAGTGGCACTTGATCAGTGCCCGACTGGCGCTCGAGGTGCCAATTTGGGTATTTAAGTGTGCAAATCATTTTCTTCGGCCATTTTTCGGCTAGAGCGGAGAGAGGAGAGAGAGAATGTGAAGGAGAAGAGAAAGAAGGGGAGTTCAAGGCTCTCAGGTTCGTTTCCGGGTTGGAGCTAGTTGACTATGAAAAACACCATCCGATTTCAAAGTAGCACGATCTAATTCAAAAATTTCCCCCAATTGAGCACGTCTAGCATATTTTTTCACAGTCGCAGGATCGCTATAACTGACTCCATTGAGTTCGCCACCATAGAACTCAACAGTTACACCGACTTGTTCGACGCTATACTTAGATTCTGCTCTTCGAAAAGGAACATCGGCTCTAACAATTCCGTCTCCGTCTATCAAAACGACTGGAAATGTTTCAAAAAAAGTAGGCATACGTCGTACAAAGAGTTCACGTCCTTCTTTATCTCTAAATATAGGGTGTCCTAACCATCCAACAGCTATTCCATCCCCGTTGTCCATTGAGCCTGCTCTGAATAATCCTCCTTTTGCCGGATTGTTGCCAATGTAATCATACTAGGGTTTTGTCCAACTTCATCCTTCTACAGATTG
Source organism: Nepenthes mirabilis (assembly GCA_025585075.1). Lineage (NCBI taxonomy): Eukaryota > Viridiplantae > Streptophyta > Magnoliopsida > Caryophyllales > Nepenthaceae > Nepenthes > Nepenthes mirabilis. The sequence goes on along the minus strand of JAODPA010043258.1, from coordinate 6,558 downwards.
CCTCCGGTTCGTGCCTGTGGCGGCACCAGACATGGCCGGCCCCCAGAGGGTGCTAACTATCTATGTTCAGCCGCCCTCTCCACCTTCTTTTCCTATCAAAGACTCTTCGCTAGTAAGTTGTTCTCTTTCTACCCTTCTCAAACCCTACCGTGCTCCCAAATCTCTGTTGTGCCCCTCACTAGCTGGTGTTTCCTCTTCCGCTCTCCCATCCCCTTTAAACCCTAACACCTTCCCGTCCCTCCCTATTGGTCGAACATCTTCTATCCTGGGATCTCCATCAGAATTATGTCCTACTACGGTGATGGGTAATGCGGTTAGTTCCATGAATTGCCCACTGAATGATCCTGCTCCCCATTCGCATTTATCTGCTGCATCTACTTTAGGGCTTAGGGCTGCTATCCCCAACGTTGCCCTTTTTTCCATGGCCACCCTTTGTCCACCCAAATGTCAAGATACATCTTTGAATATGTCCTCTGCTTTTGGTTAACATCCTGATGTTGTCCCTATTGCTTTTGCTGCTACTCCTCCCAGCTGGCAAGATGATTCCTTAGTGGTAGATGTGCTTGATTTAAATTATCTTCAGTTAAAATCTGGCAATATGAGGACCAATCCTAAGTCCTCTTGGGCTACTATAGTTCTGAACAAGGGAGTCACTCCCATAGTTCAGCTTAAATTATTCCCTCTACAGTCAGTTGAAGGTGATGTGCTGAATATTTCCCCCCCATCTGATGTTATCCAACAGAGCATGGATGTTTAGGGGGCTACTCTAGTTGGATACTTCTATGATAAGCCCTTAAATTTTCTTACTATTAATTTCATCGTGCGGAAAATATGGGTTCGCTTTGGTATTTGTCATATTGCAGGGAATAAAAATGGTTTTTTCTTCTTCGGTTTGGTTCTGATGCCCAAATGAAATCTTTCCAGGCTCATGGTCCCTGGGCATTTGGGGGGAAAACCATTTTTCTCAAGAGATGGAAGCCAAGAATGCCCATGTCAAAGGAAGAACACAAAACCTTCCTAGTTTGGATCACCTTACTTAATGTTTCGGTTGAATATTGGACCCCCTTGGGGCTAAGTTGGATTGCTAGTGTCGTTGAAAAACCTATCCAGCTTGATGCGAATATGACAAAAATGGATCGTATGCAGTTTGCTTGTGTTTGTGTAGAAGTGGGAGTGGATGATCCTCTTCCTGAAAAAATCAAATTACACTCTAGAAAGCCTTTTGATGCAGGACCGGCTTCATTTCTTGATGTGGAGGTGGACTATCAATGGAAGCCTTTGAGATGTGGAAGATGTCGGAAAATTGGACATAGTTCTACTCAGTGCAAACCAAAAATTATATACAGACCTACCTGTCGGGTTCTATCTGTGTCCCATTCTATCCTAGATCAACTGAATTCTAATGGAAATAAGCCTACCGGTTCTCAGCAAGGCAAGAAGGACAATGATCTAGTGCTTATCACTTCTAATCCTTTTGAGGCCCTCAATCTAGTGATGGATCTACCCTACTGATGGATAATCCTGATGACTCTAAAGTTGGGGATCTACAGATTACTAGTGCTGTGCCGAAGTTTCCTTTGCCTTTGTTGTCTGGTATGGCAAAAGTTAAAGATGAGGAGCAAGTGGAATTTGGAGGCTTAGGCTATCGTGATTCTCATCCTATTCCTTCCTCTTATGAAGAAGTTTCTAGTGTGCCAACATCTACCCATCATCTTAAAGATGATCAGACTTTGCAGAGTTCTTGTGGAGGGTAGGTAATGGCTCTAGCTGAATTTCCTCCATGTGGAATGGTTAGTTTGGGGACTGCTGATTCGGACCTTTCGATAGCTACGGGCCTAGACCATCTTACCACCTTACCCATCAGATCTACAAACCCCCCCTATGTGTTTTGATCTTGTTCCTTGTGCAGAACAGATGCAGAGTATTCCCTCAGAAATTATCAATGAGATCCCAAGTCCAGAGGCACCTATTGCTAATGCATGTACCATAGATGGAAATGATGGCAAACCCGGTAGATCCATTATTGATAGCAACCATGACTTATGCAGGGCCGGGGCTTCTTCTTCCAAAGTGGCGGTCACCATTGGTGTTACAGCTCTAATTTCGTATCTTAGTAATGCCCGAAAAATTCAAAACTAAACAAAGTTGTTGAACTCTATACTAAAAAAAATCTAAAGGGCCCAAAAGTTCAGTTTCCCTTTCTTCTAAGGTTCATAATTAAAATTGCTTGTTGGAATGTTCATGAGATTAATGAAAAGATTAAAGCTCATGAAGTTTGACATTTTATTCTTTCTTCTGAGTGTCGAATTGTGGGGTTGGTTGAAACTAAGGTTCGTCAAATAATGCATTGCATATTGCTCGGAATTTAGTGCCTTGTTGGAATTAGACTACGAACTATTCTGAGTCTTCTAATGGGGCATTTGGGTGGGTTGGGACTTAGATCATATGGAAATAGATATTCTCTCTAATGAGGACCAAGTTATTCATTATAAAGTCTACACTAAGGCTAATAAGAAAACTTTCTATATTTTCTTTATTTATGGAGCAAATTTGGAGACCGAACGGCGTACTCTATGTGATAAACTTCAGGACTTGAGTCATCAAATTCTCAAGATTCCATGGGAGATTTTAATGTGATCAGAGCTTCCTTAGAAGGCCTGGGCGACAGTTGGCATGCTAAAAGTGCTATAAACTTAGATCAATGCCTCACGGATTGTGATCTATAGGATTTAAGTTATGAGGATGCGTTATACACTTGGAATGATGGTGGAGAGGCAGCTATTCGTGTCTATAGAAAATTGGACAGAGTTGTAGTTAATGGCTCCTGGCTTTTAGAATTTGAAGCTTTCAAAGCATCCTTCCTCCTGGCCAAAATATTTGACCACTCTCCCTGTGCCCTATTCTCGAATATTATGCATCGAGCTAGAAAAAGTGTTTTTCATTTCAATAATTTTCTCACCAAGCACCCCCAATTCCTACCTACTGTTCAAGAGGCCTGGCAGAGAAGGACACTGGGCGTTCCAATGTTCCAGATTGCTATTAAAATGCGGATTGCACGTGGACTGCTAAGAAATTTAAATGGCCGTATTGGGAACATTTCGTAAGAGGTAATCCGGACTCAAAAGGCTCTAGAAGATTATTAGAAAGCATCCTTCCATCATCCTCATAGTATAGTTGTGACTGAGGAAGAGAACTACAAAGCTGCCTACAGCCACACCCTGAGATAGGAACTGGATTTCATTCTATAAAAGGAAAAAAATAAATGGCCCAAGAAGGGAGATCAATGCCCTAAATTCTTCTTTCGTTCAGTTGCCGAAAACTGCAATCGCAATAAAATCCTCTCATTGATTAAAGATGATGGAACCCCTACAAACAGCCTAGAGGAGGTTTGTCAATTAATAGTCAACCACTTTACGCGCTTCTTAGGCTCCAGCCGTTTATTCTGCATAGCATTTTGGATAACCTTTGACCCCTGCTATGTTGCCCTGTAAGTGCTGAGGAGGTTCGTCAGTCTCTATTCTCAATTGGTGATTGCAAAGAACTTGGTCCGGATGGATTCTCATCTAAGTTTTATAAAGAGGCATGGCATATTATTAGTCCCTCAATTGTTGAAGCTGTTCAAGATTTTTTTCACCATGGGAAACTCCTCAAATAGATCAATGCTACTATTATCAACTTAATTCCAAAGGTGAAGACACCCTCCAAGGTTACTGAATTTAGACCCATTTCATGTTGTAATGTTATCTATAAAATCATCTCAAAGATCATAGCCAATCATATCAGACCCATCCTACCTTATTTGGTGGATAGTTAGCAAACCACATTTGTGGCGGGGAGGCATATTGGAGACAATATCCTGCTGGCTCAAAAATTGCTTCACAAATACCACTCAGCCAAAGGAGTGCCTCGGTGTGCCATGAAGGTTGATCTAATGAAAGTATACGATTCAATTCAATGGGATTTTCTAACTGCTACACTGGAATTGATGGGCTTCCCCCCCCAAATGGTTAATTGGATTCGACAATGCATTTCCACCACCTCCTTTTCTATTAACATAAACAGTGAATCTATTGGTTTTTTCAAATGGGCCAAGGGACTTCGCCAAGGCAACCCTCTATCGCCTTATCTTTTTATTTTAGCCTTGAAAGCTCTGAATGGTATCCTGGAAATTAAAGCCCGACGACACAGGAATTTCCAATATCATTAGAAATGTGAAAGAATGAGGACGGTGGTGCTTTTCTTTGCTGATGACATTCTTCTTTTTTCTACGGTTGACGCTAATTCTATAAGAATTATTCATGACTGTCTTAAGGAATTTGAAGAACTCTCAAGCCTATCAGCTAATAGGGACAAAAGCAAAATTTTTATCTGCTCTAGAGATGAGAACACCAGTTAGGAACTTCAAGACATTATACATTTCAAATGGGGCACACTCCCAATGAGATACTTGGGCGTTTCCCTCATTACCACTAGGCTTTCTTCAAAAGATTGCCAACCCCTACTGGACAGTGCTAAAGAAAGTGACTTCCTGGAAGAATAAATGGCCATCATTTGGTGGATGGCTTTAGCTAATCTCATCCATTCTATCAATCCTTCATATCTACTGGGCTTCTATTTTCATCTTATTGAAAGCAATATTGAAGAAGATAGAGGGCTATATTCAATGTTTTCTTTGGCATGGCTCCATTGAAGGAAAGTTTGCAGCAAACGTTGCATGGGATGATGTATGCACTGCAAAAGAAGAAGGGGGCTTGGGAATAAAAAAACCTCATTGCCTCTAATAAAGCCTTCATCTGTCACTTATTTTGGAAGATCATCACAAAAAACCCAGCCTCTGTATGGTCGGCTTAGTGTTATGTTTATTGTATTAAAGACCACTACATATGGACTATAAAAGTGCCGAACTAAGCAACAAGGAGTTGGAAGAAGCTCATGAAGTTACGCCCTGTCCTTTGCCTCAAGATATACCACCACATTGGGAATGGTGCAGATACATTCCTGTGGATAGACAATTGGCATCCATGGGAACTGCTTTGTGATCGATACACGAAGAGATTAAGGTGTGTAATAGGCTTATCAGAGGATGCAAAAGTCATGGATTTCATTCACCAATGTAATAATTTTGACATAAAGGTAGCAGGCATCATGGAAAACATGCCAAAGTATAATCTCGATGCCTCCCTAAGAATTGTAATAAAATGGTGCGATAGCCTTTCTAGTGTTTATACGGAAAAATTGGCATATCTAATTGTCTAGAATGCCAAAGATAAAGTGGAGTGGTATAACCTAGTCTAGGGTCTTAAACATATTCCGGCTCATGCTTTTACTCTATGGCTGGTTATGCGTCAAAGACTCAACACCGTGGATCGTATTAGTTCCTTCATTCATCAACCGATGACTAGCATTTTGTGTAACCATGGGTGTGAAAGTCATAAGCACATTTTCTTTACCTGCCCCCTTTCAACTGGTGTGTGGAGGATGATGTGCTGCCAAGCTAGGATTTGCTAGTCGTATAGTGAATGGCACTCCAACATTGTCTGGGTGGCAAACAAATGGACAAAACCTCAAAGCATACTCTTTTCACCTCACCCTAGCTGTAACAGTATACTACATTTGGTGAGAAAGAAACCAGCATACATTCAAGAAATCAGCACCGTAGAATGAATCCCAAGTGGTCAAACTGATAACCACAACTGTTCATCGAAAGCTTGAAATAACTTTCATTGACTGAAACCAGAGCAACATAACCATCATGACAAGATGGTGTTTACCATTAATAGGTTGCCGAAGTGGATGAAATGACCGAGGACAGTACAGTAGTGGCCGAGGACATGGGGTGGTAATGACCAAGGTCACTTTGAGCTCATGGCATAACACAATGAGGGCCGAGGGTAATGCTGACTAAAAACATGGTCAAAGAAGCTTTTGATGGCCAACTACGAAGAAAATGGTGGAGGGGCTTGTAATAGGCCATGGGCAGAGCTTCATTTGGTTGAGATGTCTACAAATGGCTACAGGAGTAGCTTAGGGCCGAGGGAGTTGCTAATGGCCTTGTCCTTTTTCATGCTTTTTGAAAATTTCCTTTTGTGCCTTGTCCTTTTTCGTGATTGGTTTTCATGAGCTCGAGGATGCCCTACCTACTATGTTCTACCACCAAGTTGGCATAATACTTGGAGATAGAATATAAATTTTTGTAAATCTTTATTATTTTAATACACATTTAATTACTTACCAAAAACAGTTATAGATCGGGTCGAGATAAGTACACTCATATGCTTTTCTTTCTCTTGTTGTACTTTCTGTTTCAATCCTCTCGGGTATATTTTTTCTGATATCCATTCAAGTATGTATTTTATGGTGCCTAAATACTAAGCATGTATATTTGTTGATTTAATGTTTGATTTGAATGTTTTATATGGTATTGTGTTACATGGAAACCCTAACCCCATGCCCTGTCATTTTTACCCATCTATTTTGAGGCTTATGCATGATTTGGCTTTAGAAAATTAAAACTCTAGCTTTGTGAATATTTTTACCTTAATTATTTAATATTTATTT
>JAODPA010043257.1:0-35885 GCA_025585075.1 Nepenthes mirabilis | reverse complement strand
ATAGGAATCCACAGAAGCAATCGGGGAGAGAGAGAGGGCAGCGTGAGGGTTAGGGTTTTGTGGGTGACGATGGGCATGGCTGGCGGTGTGCGGTGGCCGGCGATGGTCGGCGTTGGCTGTCCGGCGAAAGCAGCACGCGGGCAAAGCGTTGGTAACGGCGAGTGAGGAGCTACGTGCGTATAGGCCGGCGCGAGAAGAGGAACCACGCGAAGTAGACGAGGAGAAAATAGAGCCTTTTGGGTCCGATTTTGAGCTCGAGCTAGTTGGAAAAGTTGTAAATTAGGTCTAGGCAAGTACACTCATACTCTCCCTTTTCATTTTCATGCACTTTTATTCCGTTCCCTTCGGGTATCCTCATTCCGATACCCGAATAAATTTATCTATTGTGTTGTCTATAATCTAAATATGATAATACATCAAAATCATCTCCACATATCAAGCTTAGAGTGGTGTATTGCGATCCGAAATCCCTAGGTTCTGAGCAGGTACTGTTCACCAGCGCCCGAGCCCGTTTTACCCACGAATTTTTCGGGCTTTTGATATATTTGACATTAGAATATGATTATGCATGACTTGGGTACGTTAATTTATCAATTGGATATCTAATTGGGTATTTTTGATAAAAATTCATTCGTTAGGACCCTAAGGGGCGTCCGGACCATGTTTGATCAATTATATTAGGTTTAATGCATGAATTAGCCTTACATAATTGTTACCCATGACATGGGCAAGTAATTGTATGAATTTTATACCTGAATTGGTAGTTTAGACCCTTTTTTGGACAAAGGACCCAAAACCTACGGTCTGAATGAATTAACCAATTAAATTAGGACTTATGGATAAATTGGCTCTAGGATATAATTACCCATGCCTTGAATCTGACTAGGTACCCATTGGAAGTCCAAAATTTGACGAGAATTAATCAATATGGGAAGTCCGTGCACTGTTCATAGGTATTGTTCACTGATGGACTTCGGACGATATTTTGTATACTTTTTCATGTTTAATTGCTAACCAAATGATATGTATGTTTGTATAAGTTCAAATTGAATAATTAAGAAGCTTCGATATATGCGTTGTGAAAGAAATCTGTGTCCATCTGAAAGCTCTCAATGTCTCAAAGTCAATTTGTTCTTCAACGGTAAGAACTCCTAGACTTCTCTATGCTTTCGATATTCGTATGCAAGTTAAGTTATGAAAATACTTAAATCCGCAAGCAAGATAATGAGAACATGAATAATTGGAGGAAGATTCTATATTGGAATTTGAGAAATATTGTGAAAGAAGTTTGATGAAACCCTCTCTCAAAAGAATAAAAAAATCATGAAACTAGGACCACGAATTCATGTTATGAGGGGTAACATTCTTTGGCTCGCCATAAATATTGCGATGGAGATTCGAGGATACTCTGGCCATGTGTCCTCGCCACTTAAGTGAAGCGGGTGGTATTCCTGGCAAGCTTTAGGAAGTTACAATGGTCATCGAGGATAACTCTGTCCATGGAGTAATACGTGGACCGCCGTCCTCGGGGCGTTGTATAAGGAGGAAAAGAATCAAGACCGCCGTCCTCGGGCGTTGTACAATGAGGAAAAGAATCAAGATCGCCGTTCTCTGGGCATTGTACAAGGAGGAAAAGAATTATGAATTATGAATATAAAGGATGATCCCCACGACAAGAAAGACACAAGAAATAATGCATGCATTAATAAGAACCAAGGCCTTTGATTGTGTTGACCGAACACAATCTATCCTTGATTATTCGCTCCCTTAGCTGGAGGGCCTACTAGCCCATGGTCCACAAAGATGATTATTCATGTTTAATATATATCCTAAAGAAAATAAGAACAAAAGAAAGAAGTAAATTATATTTCAAGTATGTTTAATCATGATCCTGTTTATGTATTCCGTTCATGTTCATATATCTGTTTTCTGCTTAATTTCGTTATTATTGTTTATGGCCCTTGTATATGAATGTACTTGCTGAGCCATTAGCTCATTCTTACTTCTTCTTCTTTCCAGATGGGTGCTACGAGCTAATGCCCGACTAGCTAGAGCAAGGCAAAGGACTTGTGTTTGGAGTTTTGCTGGACTGCGAGGATCTAGGGCCTAGAATATGAATCTATGTTATGTAGTGTCACTCAATAAAGTTATTATTATTATGTGTTAAGATTATGGGATGTTTATTACTGTGAATTTTTGTTATGCTTCCGCAGGTACTTAATTTTGGTTCCTCTATCTCGTGTGGGTTTTATGCAGGTGTTAGAAAGGCATATCTCTCCAATTGTGTGATAATGGATAGGATTTGTTGTGAAAATGCCATGGATGATATGGCCTATGTGGATCCTATGTGTTTGTTGTATATGGGTTGGAAAATTGTGGAGTTTTGGACATTTATATGTTTGTACAGGTCTTTAATACAGATTGTATTTTTGGTTTTGGTCAAATTGTAGTGGAAAATCTGCCAAAATTTTTACAGATTTTATATTTTAATTATTGAGGCGTTAGTGTTTATATGTCATTAATGGAGGGCCTTAAAAGATAGGACCTGTTCCGTTACAGCGAGAGGAGGAGCCACGCGAAGGAGAAAATGGAGGCTTTCGAGTTCGATTCTGAGCTCGAGCTAGTTGGAGAAAATGTAGAGCACGTCGAGGCAAGTGTTTTCATACTCACTATTAGCTCTCTTTTGATTTTTACTCATTCTCCATCGGGTATTATCATTCCGATATCCACCCAAAATGTGAAAAATGCATAGCCTATGATTTATATTCAATAAATATGTAGTTCTTTGTCCGGTTTGTTGTCCGAATCAACCGATTTGGCATCGTCAAACCCTAACCCCACGTTAAAATCAAGATTCCCATTTTCCACCTTGTATTATGTTAAATTGACCTCAAAATATGAATCACCACGTCCCAAATGTTTATATAGGTTGGCTGCGTGATCAATCTCACACGTTTCGACTCGTTCGCAACATCCGAGCCCTCTAAAAGTACACTGTCACTATTCATCCGCAATAAAAGGGGAAATTTGCATGTTTTCACCTGTGTATTATGTTAAATTGACCTCAAAATATGAATCATCATGTCCCAATTATGCGTATGTATCGACCGGACGTCCGATTTAACTAGAATTGACTCGTTCACGACGTCCAAACCCTCTAAAAGCCCCCAGTTACTGTTCACCCGAGAATAAATATAATTTTTGCATGTTCCCATTGTAACAAATGGTTATGTGAATTATGACTAATTATTTATGTGCAATTGTGTAATTATAAGCCCCAAAAAAATATATTTGTACTCCATTTGCAAAGAAAAGTATTCTGCAGGACCCCAATGTGATATTGGCTCATCGGTGGTAAGGAATTCCAATTTCTCTCATAAATTTTGATAATCATGTATATAAATTGAATTATTAAAAAGGCTTAAGTTTCAAAGAAAGATAAGAACCGAGCATGTAATCAGAGGAAACTAATTCGGGTATGAATTTCTAGAGAGAGATGCTCTGCCTTCTCTCTAGAAATTCGTTTCGGCCTATCTCCTTGTCGAAGCCGGCAATGGCCAGCCTCCTGGGGGGATCTCTGGGTTCACCCCTGATATCCAACCCGCCTACTAAGCCCGTTCCTCCCTCTTCGCTGGTGGCATCGGCTGTCGTCGAGGTTTCTAGATCCATGCCCTCTTCGTCTGAATCTCATTGCTTGGAAGTGTACCACCTCTCTTCTTCCCCTCCAACTGAGGGCTATACTTCATCAGTACCCCATAAAGCCTCTGAAAGTTTGTCCTGAAAGATTGCGAGGTCGTTCAAAGTTGTCTTGGGCTGATTTTGTTCAGAAGCAAGATGAATATTCCCAATCTCCTCTGAAAGTTTTCCCTCCGCTAAAAGTGGATGGCGATGTAGTTGAAATTTCTCCTCCTGCCAAGGTTATGAATCAAATGGAGGCCTTTTGGGGTGCGATGCTAGTCGGCTATTTTAGCGAGAAACCTTCTCATTTTCAAACGGTTAATTGCATTACCCAAAAAATTTGGGCTAAATTCAGTCTTCGTCATGTGACTGAGACTACAAATGGTTTTTTCTTCTTTTGTTTTTCATCACCTGAGCTGACGAACCTCTGCCTCCAAAAAGGCCATTGGGCTTTGGCTGGGAAGCCTATTTTCCTTAAACACTGGTCTCCTAAGACGCTAGTGTTAAAAAAGAAACACGAATCCTTCACGATTTAGATTTCTCTACTGAATGTCCCAATGGAATATTGGTCCTCCATTGGCCTCAGTTGGATTGCAAGTTCTGTTGGTAAACCACTTTTGCTACATCCTCATATTGCTAAACTGGAGCGCCTGCATTCTGCTCAGATCTGTGTGGAAGTGGAGATTGGTTCTATTTTGCCCTCTAAAATCAGGTTACGCTCTGGTTCTCCTGATGAATTAGGGCACATGCCTGAAGCTGAGGTGCAAGTGAAATACCAAGGGAAATTGGAGAGATACGGAATTTGCCATAAAATTAGCCATCGCGCGACACATTGCAGTACGAAGTCTATACTTCATCCCAAGGATTGTACTCTACTTGGCACAGGTTCTGAGCTTGGAAATTCTGCTCAACCTCACTCCATGCCTGACTCTGCTCCTCATGTGTTGGTTTCGAATCAGTTTGCAAGTATGGCTTTGAATGAAGTTGGGGAGACTGAATTGCTCCATGAAGTGGAAGACATTTCAGGGGTTTCTCTGAAATCTGCTGTGCAGGTTGGTACTCTGGTTACCATGGCTCCAAACCCCCTGGATGGAAAAATTGTTGAGGACATCTCTCCCGAAGTGATACAGCCTCCTCCTAGTGATGCTGGGTTTCCATTGACAAATAGGGCCAACTGGGATGCTCCGAATTGTAAGCATTAGCGTAAGGTTGATCTTCATACAACTCAGCTTTCTACCAAAGCCTATGAGAACTCTACCCAGTCTGATTCAGCTTCCTCCCAATGTTGGCTTATGGCTTCCTGTAGCAGAAGCGCCTAATCGGATGCGCACAGCACTCTCTCCCCGGTGGAGACATCTAACTCAGCTGGAAGGCTTCCATCTGATGAATTATCCATTGCTGTTGGTAAAGGTGATGTGGATACTGATGTTGGTTCGAACCCGAGAAATGAGCATGTGCTACTCTCATACTCCGAGTTGTGTAGATTAAAGGAAAATGGAGAGTGTCTCCATGCTACTGGCTACATCATAGCCTCATATGCTGATATAACAAAGCGAGGGGTTGAAATTGATGGGGCTGTCAAGCCCCACAAAGGTGCACCCCTCATTTCCTTGCAGCCCATTTCTACTGAGGACTGATTGGCTACTCTTGGTAGGCCCTTTTGTCATGATAAGGTTATAGGCTCTACAGAAGTAGGCTCTTCTCATGATGGTGTCCCAGCTGACCCACCTGGAGGTGTACCAAAGCCTTGTACCAGTATTGGTATACTGCGAAAGAATATTGCAGAAATGCATAAGCAATTTGACGATCCTCGAGATCATTTGGATATTCCTCCACCCTTCTCCATTGACGGCTTGTCATCTCCTAAAGATGGAGGGAGCTCCAACTCTAGCCTCCAAAAATCTAAAAGGCGAAAGAAGAAACGCTCTCCTATTCGACATAATTAGCAATGTTGCTTCCTTTATTTTGTTACTTCTGAATAGTGTTAAGTCGTGCTCATGACCTGTGAAGGGTAACTTATCTATTTTTTCATGACATGTTCATGACATTTGGGGTATGCCCCAGTGTCTTTGTTCTAATTTCAAGTCGAAAAAATACTTGGAGTTACCACAAAGTTTTACGTCTTTATTTTAATTTAATGCATTTTAATTACTTACTAAAAAAGTTATCAGAGGAAACTCCACAATATGATATGTGAATGATTGAACCTCCCAAATGGCGGGAGATATTGTGAATTAGATGTGGTGGACTTTCCCTCAAATGCAAATGAAAATGGAAATGGAATAATGAAATTAGGACCATGGACTTACGTTAATTGGGTAGTATTCTCTGGCTTGCCACATCCATCTCAGTGGAAACCCAAAGAATACTTTGGCCGCATATTCTGGTCGCTTGTATGAGCCGGTGATGTCCATGGCACGCCTTAGGATACTACTGTGAAAGGATGAAGACTGCCCTGGTATCCGAGGGAAATGGGGCGTTATCATTATCGTTATCGTTATCGGCCTGTCTACAGGCATTGGTATGTAGATAATCCCCCGACTGGGTCTAAGAATAAGCCCTCATGTCTTAGATCATGTGGAGTATCATGATCCTTTCTTCGTCCTCCCATATCATTAGTTAGTATGACCTACTGGCCCTGGTCTGTAAAGATTAAAGTGAATAATAAGTGCACTAAAACGTATGTAAATGGCACTTAAATGTTCTAAATCACGATAAATGGCAAATTGGTGCTTCTAATTGTCTTCTTCCCTTCCTGCTCTATTGTATTTATAATTGCATGTTGCCCCTTTTCATTATCATTTTCGTTATTTTTTTCGGTTTGATAGTGACGTATGATTTCACATGCTGGGATTTTTAGCTCATACTTGCTGTCTGTCCTTTCAGACACGATTGCTTTGATGCCCGATGAGACTGAGTAAGCTGTAGGAGCTTAATAGATAGCAGACTTCAAGTGTGGAGCTTGAGGACATAGTTTGATCATTATGTGTGAAATAGGAACTTGTATTTAATTTTGAGTACTCAGAAAATTTATATTGTGTTTTTGGATGATGATTTTCTCGTGGATGATTGTATGGTTGTTTTTTCGCTGTATGTATTGTTATTATGCTTCCACAGGAAATATTGTGATCATGATGGGTTTTTCTTTGGTTGGCTTCTTTTCTGAGCCGATGTCATACCTAAGTTATGACGTCGGTGCCACCATAGGAGTTGTGGTGGCTATGGGATCCTGTGGATTGTTGATAAATATATTTATGGATTATTATGCAGGATTTTTTATAGGTGTTTGTATTTTGGTAACGTCCGATTTAAAAACGACACCCTGCCCAATTTTCTGCAGAAATTATAAAAGAAATTATGGGTATTAGATTATATTATTATTGACGATGGGTTATTTAAGGAAAATAACCCTGTCCGTCACAGTGGTATCAGAGAAAAAGAGATGCCTTAGGTTTGATCTGAATTATACGCGGAAGCTTAGGTTAGATTAAGATTGATCGAATAAGTAGAAGAAGGCATGTGATGATTAAGCTAGTCCAGATAGTTTTGTTTACCCCAATCCTAATAACTTAGGCTAGCGCTAAATTAGGAATGATGATTTAGTTCGATTGGCTAGCTTATGCGTCCTAGCTGCAGGGTCGAGAGGAAGATTGTCTATGAAGACACCTTAATATTGGAATTTGATTGGTATCAATTGGGTTCTTGAATTGATCGATGTTAATTCGAGGCCTAGGTTAATTGGTTTCGATTCAATGTTTAAGCTGGATTGGTCCTGGATTGAGGTCCTCAGAGTAGTAATTTGCTAAGAAGAAATCCTTGAGCAATGTGTTAAGAATGATGGATGAGGTGGGAGCGATGGGTTGAGATTGTAATAACTAGGAGTTGATTTTGAGGTTAACAAATCCTAGGTTGTTAAATTATAATTCGTTTAAGGATGCTTAAAATGTCTAAACTGTTGGGTAGTTCAGAGCCTTCAAAGGATGGGATATGGATCGTAAGAATTAAGAGGATATTACGTTTATATAATGTCATCCCATATAAGATAGAAGGTGAAGTCGTCCTCGCGAAATTGATGTGAAAAGGACTACAGGTCCCATGGTTGAGGAGATATCATAGGAATTGTTGTGAATGCTTTATGGATGAGTATCTTAATTCGATGGGATTTTCGGGAATTCGTTTCAAGTAGGGATAGTTTGACTGCCTGAATAGGAATTGTCATTATTCAATAGGTCGGATAGTTAATGAGCCTAGTACTTAGAATTGAGGCTTAACGGTGATGGCACGAAGTATAGAAGTGTCATCCATGGTAGCAGGAGGTAAAGTTCCCAGATCTTGATATTTCGGTATATGTGTTATTTTGGGATTCAGGATCTATACTTTATTGGGGTTCCCTAAGCTTATTTGTTTATTAGAGGATTGTAAGCCTTATACAAGTTGTATTGAGATTTAATTGCCTTGTGGTGCTAAGACTCAATATGACATTGATGGTGCCTTGATTTGGTGAGTAGTTACGCCAGCACGAGTTGTGGTAGTAGGATATGATACTTGCCATCAAATTATGAAATTTTGAATACGAGGCGTAGAGGATGGAGTAGTGACAAGATGACATTGTTTTGCCTACAAGTCGCTTAAGGAATATAAGTACCAAGTTTATTTGGCACATAAGACCACACTTGGGAATTGTCTTGTGGTTACCAAGGTGTTCGAATAGAGTAAGTATTTGTGGATGTTACCTAGAGGAAGCAATTAGCCCGAATCGTTTCCTAACCCTTAAAGTGATGGTTGCTATGGAGTTGTGCTAGGAATTGGCACCCAATTTAAGGACTCTATATGGAATCGATGAGGCATCGACTGAGTCTTTTTTCGTGAGATGCTTCAGTACCTTTAGGATGGCCTTGTCGATGAATTTTTAGAATCGATAAGGTGTAAGGGCCTTATTTGAGAATTGTGTCATAAATTGCGAAAGATGGTTAGCCATGTGTTCAATTACGAAGGAGATGTAAGTTTTTGGAGAAGTGTAATGTTGAGTATGTGGTTACTCCATAGCAGACATGCAATTCGTTTGTGGAAGTTCTAGGATGGTGTACATCTCTTATCTTGTATGAGTGGTTATCCTTGGTTAAAAGGGTGTAGAAGCCTATAATCAGTATTACCTCACCCATAGTTTGAGGTTGGTCATTAGGATTCTAGTTCTGAGAATTGAAAGGTGTCTCTTGAGGAGCTAGCCGTGTCTAAATAATCCCAATGGGGCTAGGTGGTCGTCTCACAAGAAGAAATGACCACGTGACTATGCAAATAGGTTAATCGGTTTAAGGATCGGAAAGAGAATTTCAATACCCTTCAATGATGGTGAGCAGCATTGCCAATACATGGTGACGGGGATTTTCAGTTGAAATATGTCTTGATGATTCATAGGAGGTGTTTCAGAATGAATTTCAAATGGCTTCTGATATCTAAGCGAAGCGAGTGCTCTGCCTTTGGTTCTAAGACGTAGAACTACCACCTAAGTATAAAGCTAAGAAACTGTGAGGTGAGAAGCCCTAACCGTTTCGGTTTTGAGGGCGATAGGTAGTAAGAATTATGATATTGTTAGATAATTGTGGAATTGGCAGTCTAGGATAGTCTATATATTGTGGTCTGGATGATACGCGAGGATAGGATCAGTTGGCTCGCCCGTATACTAATAAGATGATGTATTCTTGACTTGGGAGATAGTACCATATTTAAAATATTAGAGTCATGAAATGTTGAATAAGAGGTCCTTATGATTATATTTTTGGACAATTAGAATGACCCACTTGTTGTAAATAATGTATATATTATAGATATTCGGAGTTAATCAATAGGCTAATCGATATGCCAGCAAGATATTGAGGGCACTAATATTTGGGTTTGAGATTTAAGTTATAAGACTATGCCAAGTTCTTAGGAAATGGATATGATTGAAATTTTGATCTTGGAGATTCTGTGATAAATTGAGGATTGTGGAATGGGGACTGCGGTTTCTAGGGTCTATAGGTTTGCTTATGGATGAAGTTACCGTTTAGCTAATTCTAGAGATCTGAATAGTTATGTCATGCGGAGGATGTGATATTGCACTAGTGTAAATGGATAATTTGTTTAAAGGATAATAAGTCCTTGTGATCTTGTTTCGGGATTGTTTGAATGGTAAGGATTTTGGGGATCGGAATGATTGTGCGTGAGCTATCGAGGACTTTCTATTTATCTCGAAATTAGGTAGTGCATGCGGGTTAAATATGTTGACTCGGTATGCCCACGGGATAATAAGTTTGTTGTGTAGATAGGTTCCAATGACCTAGGTGATGATTTGAGGCTGTGCCGAGTTTTGGGTAATTATTACAGTTATAGTATCTAATTTAGCTATAATTTAAGAATGGTGGGATTTGTCTTTATGGTGAAGATATTTTGGAATTCATTCTAATTGTGGCTGCTGTGCAATATAAGTATTTTGTATGGATTGTATATTTTAGAAAAATGTCTGTTTGATAGTATACCAATGAATTAATGATGATATAAAGTATTTTGACCCTGAGGTCTGATTGCAATATGAGATTTATGTCGAAATCTTAACCAAGCTAGATCAAGAAATTTGGGCATCAAGTTAAATTAGATGTGCTAAGAAATTACAAATTGGAGGATTTGTAGTTAGATAAATAATCAGAGTAGCACAACGAAAATAAGGTGAGCCCATATGAGATAAGGTTCAATTTGGGATTTGTAGTTAAAGAATAGGGTAGGCTTAGGGTAGGATAGTTCCTACCCTACCCGCGAGGATAGGATAGTTCCTTTCGAGGCTTAGGGTAGGCTGAAGCAAGAATTTTCAATCGTTTGAGGTCCCGAGCTAAGTTGGTTAATAAGTTAAAGAATTTGGGTTGTCTCGTATGTTAATTGGTTAATAAGTTAGGAAATGGACGTATGTTAATTGGGTAGTATTTCCTGGCTTGCCTCGTCCATCTCAGTGGAAACCCAAAGAATACTTTGGCCACGTATTCTGGTCGCTTGTGTGAGCGGATGATGTCCGTGGCACGCCTTAGGATATTATTGTGGAAGGATGAGGACTGCCCTGGTATCCCGAGGAAATGGGGCGTTATCGTTATCGGCCTGTCTACAGGCATTGGTATATTGATGACCCCCCGGCTGGGTCTAAGAATAAGCCCTCACGGCCACAGATCATGTGGAATATCATGATCCTTTCTTCGTCCTCTCACATCTTTAGTCAGTACGACCTATTAGCCTTGATCTGCAAAGACTAAAGTGAATAATAAGTGCACTAAAATGTATTTAAATTGCAATTAAATGTTCTAAATCATGATAAATAGCAAATTGATACTTCTAATTGTCTTCTTCCCTTCCTGCTCCATTGTATTTATAATTGCATGTTGCCTCTTTCCATTATCATTTTCGTTATTTCTTTTCCATTTGATAGTAATGTATAATTTCATATGCTGGGCTTTTTAGCTCATACTTGTTGTCTCTCCTTTCAGACAAGATTGCTTTGATGCCCGACTAGACTGAGTAAGTTGTAGGAGCTTGATAGACAGCAGACTTCAAGTGCAGAGTTTTTTTTTTTTGGTAAGTAATTAATTGTATTAAAATAAATTAAGATGTACAAAAACTATGTTTTTTTCAAGTGTTTTTCCGACTTGGAAAAAGACACAGAGAAAAAAAGGGGGAAACCCCTAAATACATTCAAGTGCAGAGCTTGCGGACGTAATTTGATCATTATGTGTGAAACAGGAACTTGTATTTAATTTTGAGTACTCAAAAAATTTATATTTTATGTTTCTAGATGATGATTTTCTCGTGGATGATTGTATGGTCATTTTTTCGCTGTATGTATGGTTATTATGCTTCCTCAGGAAATATTGTGGTCATGATGGGTTTTTCTTTAGTTGGCATTTTTTCTGAGCCGGTGTCGTACCTGAGTTATGACATCAGTGCCACCGTAGGAGTTGTGGTGGCTATGGGATCCTATGGATTGTTGATAAATGTATTTGTAGATTATTGTGCAGGATTATTTACAGGTGTTTATATTTTGATAACATCCGATTTACAAACGGTTCTCTGCCAAATTTTTTACAGAAATTATAAAAGAAATTATGCTGTCTAGGTACATATGGACCGGAAAGATTTGGATTGAGGGGTCAGGCTGCCAATTTGCTGCCTTGGTGCTTGATTCAGCAATGTTGTCTTCTGGTTGTCACAGGGCTGCAGTGAGGAGATGTATTCAAATGTTGCTTTTTGGCTGGAGTGGTTTGAATGAAGTTTTTGTTCTCTCATAGGCTGGAGTAGATGTGCATGAGATGAGGCCGGAGTGGCTGTGCATCCGGAGTGCCTGTGAATCCGGAGTGTTTCTTGCCGAAGTGAAATTGTTCGGAGTGCAATTTTGCCGGAGTGAAAATTTTCGGAGTGCATTTGCGGTGTGTAACTTTCCGGAGTGCTTTTGGCCGGAGTGCAATTTGCCGGAGTGAACTTTTGTCGGAGTGCTTTTTGCCTGTTCCTTTCCTTTGCCTGGAATGCGCAAGAATCCGGAGTGCAGTCAGAGTGTTGAATCCATTCCATTTGCTGAATGCTGAGGAAATTCCCTGCTGAATATTCATTTCATTTGTATGGATGGAACGAATTGATGGGCTGTAGTGGTTGTCTTGTTTGCTGAGACAGATTTGGATTGAGGGGTCAGGCTGTAAATCTGCTGCCTTGGTGCTCGATTCACAAATGTTGTATTCTGGTCGTCACTGGGCTGCAGTGAGGAGATGTTTTTCATATGCTGCTTTTTGCCCGGAGTGGTTTGAGTGGTGAAGGGTGGAGTAGATGTACGTGAGATGAGGCTGGAGTGGCTTTGCATCCGGAGTGCCTGTGAATCTGGGTTTTTTTTTGCTGGAGTGAAATTGGCCGGAGTGCAATTTTGCCGGAGTGAATATTTTCGGAGTGCAATTTGCGGAGTGTAATTTTCCGGAGTGCTTCTGACCGGAATGCAATTTGCCGGAGTGACTTTTTGCCGGAGTGCATTTTGCCTGTTCCTTTCTTTTGTCTGGAATGCGCAAGAATCCGGAGTGTGTTGAATCCGGAGTGCATTGGTTGGAGCGCTTGGGACGGAGTGTCTTTGCAGAGTCCGAAGTGTTCTGGCGGCTGGAATGCACTATGGATTCCGGAGTGTATTGGACGGTGCACCCTTATCTGGAGGCTGGAGTGCACTGCAGAATGCGAAAGGCATTGGACGAAGTGCACTGGATTTCCTCCGCTGTGGGACGGAGTGGCATGGGGTGCAGGTTTTTGGATTTGCTGTTTATGGACCTTGGTGGCTAGAAGTTGCTGAAGCTCCCATTAGTAACTTCGTATCTGTTTTTTTTTTTAGATTTGGTTGTATTGTATAACCGTTTTGCATGCGGTCGTTTTAGTCAAATTACACCTAGGTGCGGCTTTCTACGTTCTGTTCATCTGTTCATGATTTTCTTCATGGTGATGCTCGGGGTATGCCCTAACTCATTGTTCTAATCCTAAGTTGGCAAAACACTTGGAATCAGAACATCGTCTTTGTATTTTTTATTTTATTTAATTCATTTAACTTACCAAAAAAAGGGGTATTAGATTATATTATTATTGACGGAGGGTTATTTAAGAAAAATAACCTGGTCCGTCACACGTGGCATACCGGTCACTTTCCTAATAACTCATACTAGTATTTTGACCTATTGCCATTCCATTATTTCATACCGTCCCTGCATCCCTGCCAATTTGCCAACTCAAACCGGTAAAACCATACCGGCCATTTCCATACTGGCAAATTGCTCTATATTGAAAATTTTGACCATACCAGGCAAATCGAGCATATCGGGCAAATTGTGCATCCCAAGCAAATCATGCCATACCGGGCAAATTGGGCATCTCGGGCAAATGCACCATACCGGTAATTTTACCCACACAAATAATTTCACTCATACCGGCAAATTGTGCAAACCGGTAATTTTCATGTATACCGGTCATCTTGCTAATACTGGTAAGTTCACCCAAACCTATAATTTCATCCATCCTAGTATATTCAAGTAAACCGGTCATTTTTACTCATTCGTCACTTTACTCTCATCCATCCCTATATCACCTTCCCAGCAATTTTGCACCTAACTAGCCAATGAACCATTACGCCCAAAATACCCATTTTGGGCAATTCTTATTACGAGTATACCAGTTATTTTCCATACTGATCATTTCTCTCCCAAGCATTCCAGCTATTCATTTGTGCCGGTAATACCATCCTGGCTCTTGGTGCAAAGCTGACAATGTTGCCATACCTGGCAAATTGGCACAGTTACCGGTCAACATGTTGATCGGGCATTTTTGGCGACCTGGCATTTTGCCTTAAGGCACATTCCGACTATTCTCCATTATAAGCATACTGGGCAAATGTCCAAATAACCGGTCAACAAAGCCAATCCCAGTCAACATTATATCACCAATTTATCTCTAAATTTTCGGTCAAACTTCTCTAAAATTTCGGCCAACTAATACTACAAAAATTTACCTCCGAATTTCCGGTCAACTTTTTCCATTTTCTAGTCAACACATATCACCCAAAATTCTGGTCAACTTTTTCCATTTTCCCTCAGTCTGCCGGTCAACAATTATGTTGATCGGACTCTCTTTCTATTTTTTCAATCAGCCGCCAAGACACCCAAATCCACTTATTTCTATCTTATTGTATTAACTTAATTATTGAAACTTATACTGTTTTTAAAACCGCTACCTTACAATTCTCCCCCACTTATAGAAATTTTATCATCGAAATTTTATGAACCTTGAATTTCATAATCAAGGAACCTTCCTAATATATCCAAATCATGTCCAGATTTAGGTGGTCATCTTAGAGAACCTTAAACATCCAAATTGTTCAGATCCTCAAGGCGTGTCCTGTCATGATCCGAATCCACTAATCCAAAAGGCAAACCTATTTCATTAACTGCTTTTCTAACTTGGTTCCAAATCTTAAATGGGTTACAAATCCCTTACTTCATTTATGCTAGGCCTCCATTTTAGAGCATTATCTCTGAATATTAACTTAAATCTTAAAATATTTAGGTCCTCCACAATTTCCGCTACACACTCTTACCAAATCATTTTAACTCCAAATTATCTGATTACCACTTGCCACCGTAATAAATTTGACCTAACATCCAATTTATTTTATCAAGCTCTATTAAGATTCCGACATAAGCTTCAAGTCACAATTAGACTCCTAAAGTAGGACACTTTACATCCGCTACCAGTACTAATCTTTATTTTCCTCAAGATACCGAAATTCATCTTCATCATC
Source organism: Nepenthes mirabilis (assembly GCA_025585075.1). Taxonomy (NCBI): domain Eukaryota; kingdom Viridiplantae; phylum Streptophyta; class Magnoliopsida; order Caryophyllales; family Nepenthaceae; genus Nepenthes; species Nepenthes mirabilis. The sequence goes on along the minus strand of JAODPA010043257.1, from coordinate 20,878 downwards.
CTTAGACAAGCTTAGCCATTAGTAAAATTCCAAAATCATTTTTTGTCATAACATAGTCATTCAGACTCTTAATTTATTAGATAGAACTATCTCCCAAGACAAAACCCACAAATTCCCAAACGGAAACTTCCAATGGCAAACTCAAACAATGGAAGGGTAATTCTAGCTAAGGATTTCTTTCCCACTTAACCCAAGAGCATCGATCCACAAGTGATACAGGGAATATAATCCTTGAGTTTCCTTAACAATATCAGGGTCTATCGTTATAATCCTTAAATAGATTAATCCGCTCGAGATCTCCTAAGGTCATCTTTTCGTCATGACATAATTACTTTAATCATTAAGATTATCATATCAGAATTATCTCCAAAGCAATTCTACAATTTCTCAAATGGTGGCTTCCAATATTAACAATCGATCCTAACATTCATGTTCTTCGAAAGATATTAAGATTTACTTATTACAGCTCATAACTCTTAGATTCTCAAGATATTAACTTCTTTCAAAAATCGCAATTCCTCAAGGCAATGGCCTCATCACACTATCCCAATCATGGGTGAAATAATTTCAACCCACGAACTCCTCCCCCATTTTGCTTGTGGGTGATTTCCTATTGATGTGGACTAATAGAGTCCCAGTCTTTCTCAAAAGCATTATACTAAGTCACTTGGCCTATCAGTTAATTCTACTTTTCAAAGGCCTTAAAGCTTCCTTAACAGCACCTAACCGATGCTTTTTTGATTTTTTTTTACACAATTTCTTAGGAACTAATGCTAATTTTAAATACCTCTAAACCGCCATTAAAAAAAATTGGCTTGGTCTTTCCCTCCAAATATATATATCCTTATAACTTCCATGGCTAAATTCTCACACTGTTAACTACCAACGTCAGAAAATGACAATCCCATTTCCTAATTAGACTTTACACCTATCTTTGTTTCGATTGACCTTACCTCTTGCTCAGAATTCATAATCTAATTACAAAGTACGATATTCTCTTGACACAAATTTACTAACATCCTCAAGTATCTTTTTATCTCCAAAAGGATTCACATCACTAAAAGATCGATTCCAGATTATTAGTTCCACTTATTCGCCATATCAACCAATTAAAGCAAATATTCTTTTTTTCAGTCGAATACTCATCTAACTACTTGTCACAATTTCCAACTACCAATCAAAACTTCAACATTTAGCAACTTAATATTTCATCATCAAACCAAATTATTCCTCCCAATCAGACCACTAAAATTTTATTTTTTAAAAATAATCTGACTAAAACAGGGGCCTTACCATTTGATCAACCTCAAGCAAAATCACAAGGGTTCTCCTTTCACATTTTCAACTGGTTCATGGTGACCCTTCACCTATCTCATGAATATCTTAATTTTTAAAGACTTTCAATCATCAATTTATTAACTTCTTGGTTAACCATATTTTCAAAGTTCGTCAAATATCCTCATCAATTCTACTTGAATCCTCAAGATTATTTTCGATTTCGACACAACCTCAACAATAACTTTACTTGTCAATCAGAAAATGAGATGGGCAAATCTTTTCTTTTAACAGTTTTCTCTAATTTTCGTATCCACCTAATGATTTTTCATATATAGCCTAATATGTCATCTATGCTTAGCACACACCTCATTAGTTCTATTACTTCTTTTACAATTCATTCGATAATTTAAAACCTATGATCCTAATTGCAATTCAGATCACTCTTTTCAAATCATCGATTCTAGTGGGGCAATTTGCTAACTAGGTCACCTTAATATCCCATCAAAGTTAATTTATGTACAAACCCAAACCAAACATCGGAATTTGTAATTCCTTCAGACAAGGGTTGCCCCTCAGAGATTGACATCATCAGGTTTTATTTTGAGAATTTGGATCACATATAAACTTATTCCCTTATCTTCAATAGCTGGTTCATCTTCCGGCCATCCCAGAAACATCACATAAAAAAAGGATTCTTTTGAAATCGAATGCTTCTAGAAACGTCTTAAGAGATGGGGTGCAACACCAAGTAATCCATTACCAGCCTTGCCCTACCTTAGCTAGCTAAACTTTATCTGGATGATCAAGAACCTTAATTACTTTCTTCAATACAACAAACTCAACTTATGACTGATCCTAAAGTTGAATAGCTCAAACACTCCTATCTTTACTCATCTTAGCCTTAGATCATGTTGTCCTAAACTTGAACCTAAAATCCAAATCAATCATCCTAGATATGAAACCATCGTGAATCAATTTAATCATTTTGCTTAATCACTAAGTCCTATCTTAAGTCAATCCCAACTTACCTAAACTAGAATGCCTAGAATTTCCTAACCTAATTTAATCAGTCTATGTCTATCCTTACTTATTCGGTCAGTCATAATTATTTCCTAAGCTTCTGCATATGATTTAGATGATTCCTAAGGTATCTCATTTTCTCTGCTACTAATTGTGACGAAATAGATTTTTTTTTCTCAAATAATTTTGTCATTTCAGATACAGATATTGAAGCTCAAATGATAACCTAAAATTTTAAGAAAAATGGACAAAGTTTTTCCTAAAATTGGGCTAAACTGAAATATACAACCTGTATAAAAACTACAGATATATAAAATAACATCATAACATCCATCAACATATAAATTTCATTACTAACACTGGATCCACAGACGCCGTATAATTTTCTATAGCTTACATTTCACATTTTCTATCCACTAAACCAACAATTTAGAATAGAGATGCCGACTAGAACCTGTACAAATCCAGAAAATATATAGCAGAAACTAAACTATATACCTGCGGAAGCATAAATCCCTATTTCATCACATACGTAACATACATTTCATATGCAAGATCCATATTCACAAGATCCATATACAAAATCAGGTATTTACATTAAAACTATCTCTCTCCCAGATCTCCAAAATAACTTCAAGTCTCCAAAGGTCTTCAGGCTAGGCTTTAGCTTATTCCTTCTTGTCAGTCACTAGCTCTACTGTTTCATTTGAAGGAAAAAAAGCAAAATAGTGAGTCAAAACCTAGCAAGGTACAGTAAAACATGTAGTAAATTCCATCATGTAGAATAGATATACAGATATATGAAATCAGGAAAATATTTAGGGGCAACATAGTGCATGAAGACAAAATCATGCACTAGCTCACTGTTGTATTTTGCCCTCTCCAGATAAGGCTATAAATATGATACTAGACGGTCAGGTATAGTTAAAGCTTAGCAAGAGAGACTTTGAAGCCTCAGAGTTATCTTAAAGATTTTAAAAAATTTGCTAGTTTTGCATGTAATTATGTCACTTGTGGATGGATATTGAATATGTATAATGGTCAGAATATGTCTTTTATTTTGATGGAACAATGATTTATGCATCCGTAGGTTTACGTTATGGATATAGTTGCTTCTGCCATCCTGATGTGGACATGTACAGGTCCTAAACGGCATCTCATTCTAAGTTTGAATAGTGGATAGGATGTATTGTGTTGGAGCCATGAATGACATGGCAGTTTGTGGTCCTATGTACGTGTGTTGTAGGGTGAATTATGGTATTTGAATAGTTGCGTGCTTGTATAGATTATTTTATACAGGTTGTATTTTTAGTTTTCTTCAATTGTAGAGGAAACTCTGTCGAGATTTTTATAAAATTTAATGTTTTAAATTTATGGACATTTGTTTTATATGTGATTGACGGAGATCCTTGATGGAATAGGATCCGTTCCATCACAGATATTGGTCCATGCTGCATATTTCTGCATTCATATATTGTTCCAATTTTCCTCCATTTACTTTATTTTACATATTATTATCTATTGTCCTTATTTATATTGTACTTTACTGAATATTTAGCTCATCCTTATTATTTCCTTTCCTTTAGATAAGTATACGCTTATGCATGATGAAACGGAATGAGGATTAACTGTTAGCTAGGCTTGAAGACTTGAAGGATACTTGAGGACTTTGTTTTGTGGTTTTGTACTTTATGGAGCTCAATTGTATATCTTTGATGGTTTTGTATATTGATATATGTATATGATGGTGATGTAAATGCAACATAGTTTCCGCTATATTTGTGGATGTATATGCTTCTGCAGGTTTGTATAGTTTCTTTGGGTACCTAGTGGCATTTTATTAGGGCCGACGTTGTAACCGAAATTATAACGTCGGTGCCACATGTTGTTGCGACTTTTTAATCATGTGTGGATTATGTTGTGGATGTTTATTTGTACTATACATAGCTTTTGTATAGGTTTGTACTTATTTGATGGCGTTTTTTCAGCAGGAACTCTGCCGGATTTCGATTAGGAATGCAATCCATCACAGGGATAAATATTCCTACCTATTTACTTAAGGTATGTAGATATGTTAAATTTTGAGGATGAAATTTTATAAGTAGGGGAGGATTGTACGGTTTTGATTTCTAAAACATAGTAATTCTGATTAATTAAATTAATATAATAAAAAATTAGGTTAAATGTATGTGGTAAAATTAAAATTGGAAGCAAAATGGAAGAGAGAGGAAGGATGCCCGATGCACGCCTGGGTGGTGCCAGGTGCATGATTTCCAGTATGGTCACGCTCAATAGATGCTCGAGCTTAATCTGAGGTGCAATTTCCAATATTGGTGCGCCAAAAGGATGCTCGAGCTACACTCAAGTGCGGGCTACGGTGTATGGCCAACGCTTGAGGGGCACTTGACCGGCGCTCAAGCACCGGTCATCCTTATCCAAATCTTTTGGATAAGTATATCAGCCCACTTTAATTTATAAAATAAACTATATAAAAGATAAATGGGAAGAAATCTGATTATTTTTGTGGGATTATAAGAGAAGGAGAGAGAAAAAGAAGAGAGAAGGGAGACAAGGCTAGTGAGAGAAAGGAGTTCCAAGTTAGAACTAAGCATTTCCGAAGAAGAAAATTGGTAGATCGGGTTAAGGTAAGTGCACTCTAAGCTTTATCTTTCTTTTGTTGCTATTTCTTGAATATTCCTATGAGCATTTTTGTTCTAATACCCTACTCCGTTAAAATTTCACCGATTAAATTGCATGCTCTCTCTTGTTTTTATGAAGAAATTTCATGTTTGGATGTATATATTATGATTTATGTATTTTATTTAGTTTTTGGCTATTGTTTAAAATATGTAAAAATGTACAAAGCTACTATATAACCGAAATTTGAGAAATATGACTTATGAATTGATTATAGTTATACTGTAAAATTATTAAAATTATCTATGAAGTTACTGTTATCTATTCATTTGTATATGTTGAAAATCATCTGTTCTGTAAAGTCTATGATTATCTACATTTTTGTTTTTTTATGAATAATCATCTACAAAAATCTAAGACTTAATTCCACAAGAATATGAAAATATGTATCTGTATAAGTTTACAAGAACATAAAATATGTATTTGTATACCAAGAATATGAAAATATATATATGTATCAAGAAATTAAAACTCTATAATTTGTTATCTAATATTTGTATTTTCTCTGGGAGTGAGAAAATCAAGGAATAAGAACTTTGTGAATTTGTGTAGAGTTTTCAATATGAAATCTAAAAAGTAATCAAGAAATGACTAAGGATTTTTATTTTAGTGAGTGATATTCTTTGTCATACCTTAGGATATTACAGTTATAGATTGAGGAATCCCCCTGAGCCACGGGGGAATTTTTTTGTGGCAATAAAGACTATAGCCTCATATATCGAGTTACAGGTATACCACTTACCATGGGATGTTGAATTGTATGGGTAGTGTGAGGTTCCAAATTTAAAATATAATTAATATGAGACAATCATCATAACAATAAATAATACTAGACTTATTGGATGCCTAAATAAGAGCATTGGAGGAAACTTGGTGAAAATCTTTGGAATTGGGGTTCAAGTGCTGCCGGCGGGCTGCATGCTCGAGCCCCCGCTCGAGCCGAAAAACCAGTAGCATCCCCGCCTGCGACACGCTCGAGCCCGCTCAAGCGCATGTTCTAGAATCTTCCAGAACCTTCCGGAAAGCTCCCGCGCTCGCTGGCCGCTCGAGCTCTGCTCGAGCGGAAAGAACCAGAACAGGCCTCTCGCTGCTCACTCGTCGGGCGCTCGAGCGGCCCGACTAGTATAAATACACGGCCTGCTTCACGAATCTTCATTTTCCCCACTTTTTCCTGAGCATTCCGGCAAGAGAGAGAGAGAGAATGCCGAGCCTAGTGAGAGAAACGAGGAAATCGAGGTGTAGAGTCCGAATCCGACCGAAAGCCAGTTATCAAAGTGATAGCACGCGTCGAGGCAAGTGTTCTCATACTCACTATTTGCTCTCTTTCAATTTTTATTCGATCTTCGTCAGGTATTATCGTACCGATACACACCCAAAATGTGGAGAATGTATAATCCATGAATTATACTCCATGAATGTGTGAATATTCATTCATTGCGTTGGTCGAATCGTTCGATTTGTTATCGCGAAACCCTAATACTCACCCAAATTCGGGATTCACTATTTTTCCCTTCAAATTATGATAATTTGACCTCAAATTATGAATCACCACGTCCCGAATAAGTATACATACCGACCGAGCATCAAATTTCACAAGAAATGACCCGTTCGCAGCGTCCGAACGCTCTAAAATGCTATTGTCACTGTTTATCCAAGGAACAATGGAAATTTTACATGTTCTTACCCAATATCTAACTGACCATATGTGAATGCAAGCTTGAAATCATGAAACTAAGCATCGATTGACATGATACGGGCTCCAGAGGACGCCGAGGCGAAATTGGCTCATGAATGGTAAGAGATTCCAATCTTTCCTAATTTTTGGTAATCATAAATGCTTAAATTCCAAAGCGAAATGAAAACCGAAGAGTAACGGAGGGAAGTCCAAAATGTGATATGGATGATGGAACCTCCCAAATGGCGGGAGATACGATACATGAGATATGGTGGACTTTCCCTCAAATGAATATGAAAATAGAATCATGAAACTAGGACCATGGACTTTTAGATGGGTAGTATTCTCTGACTTGACACGTCCATCACGGTAGAAACCCGAAGAATACTTGGGCCACGTATTCTGGTCCCTTGTGTGTAAGCGGGTGGTGTCCGTGTTATGCCTTAGGATACTATTGTGGAAGAACGAGGACTGCCCTGGGACCCCGGGGGAACGGGGCGATTATATGGCACGATGTGCACGACCCCCAGGTTGGGTCGTAAAAGATAAGCCCTCACGGCCTTAGATCATGTGGAGTATCATGATCCTTTCCTCATTCTATCGCATCGTTTGCTAGTACGACCTACTGGCCCTGGTCCGTAAAGATTAAAGTAAATTGAGAAACCATGTTCAAATGGTAATTAAAGGTGCCAAAACATGACAAATGACAAATTAGTTCTTCTAAGTATTTCCTTCCTTTCACGCTTTTATATGGTTTCCCCCACCCCACTATCGTTTCCATCATGAATCTGTCTTTTGATAGTGATGTGTGTTTACACTTGCTGGACGATAAGCTCACCCTTGCACTCTCTCTTTTCAGATGAAAATGCCCTGATGCTCGACGAGACCGAGTAGGACAAAGAAGCAAGATAGGCGACGTGGATTTTGAAGAGCCTCGAGGATCTAGCTTGATTATGTATGACATGGAAATTTTGTGGATGAATGGTTTTGATTCTTGTATACTATGGTTGTCACGCTTCCGCAGTTTGTACTTGTGGTTATGCTTGGGTTCTTATAGTTGGCATATTTACCTAAGCCGACGTCATACCTAAGTTGTGACGCCGGTGCCACTACAGGAGTTTAGTGGATCTGAGATCCTGTGTATGATGAATTTGTGGATATTGTGCAGAGTTTCATACAGGTATTTGTATCTCGGTGAATGTTCAAGTTACAAAGAGAGAACTCTGCCCGATTTTCTACAAAAATTTATAATATTAAATTATATTGGTTTATTGACGGAAGGGTTATCGAAAAGAAAAATAACACGGTCCGTCACAGTTGGTATCAGAGAGGGAGATGCCATAGGACTGAATCGAATCTTTTGCGGAAGCTTAGAATAGAGAATCTTAGTCATTAAATTTGCGTAGTCTAGCCGGATTTTAACTAATGATTTTGTTTCAGAAATATTCTTCAAAGTGAAAGATGCCACCCAGACGTAGAAGATCTCAAGGCAATGACCAGCCTTAAGATCGAGAGGCTGAGTATATGAATTTGTTGGGCTGAATGACAGATGTTATTGAGGCCTTGGGACAGCGAAATCTCGCACCTGTTCCTACTCCAATCCCAAACCCGGTCCCTGCAAATCCGGGACCATCTGCATATGACCGCTTCTTTCAAGAGCGGGTTCCGGAGTTTCTAGGGGAGCCAAACCCTATCAAAGCAAATACGTGGCTAGAAAGGATAAAGAAGGTATTTTTGGTAATTCGATGCCCAGAGGAAGATCGGGTTTTATTTGTATCTTATCGGCTCGAGGGCGAGGCCCATCATTGGTGGCAAATAAAAAAGAGAGCCTTGGGTGTTCCGGAGGGGGAGATTTCCTGGCAGATGTTTGAGGACGCGTTTTTGGAGAAATATTTTCCCTCTAGCCTCCGTATCTAGAAGGAAGAAGAATTTCTTCGATTAAGACAAGGTAATCAGTCTGTGGCACAGTATGATGCTAGGTTTATGGAATTGTCACGATTTGCTCCTTATATGGTGGATGAGGAAGAGAAGAAGCCTAGGAAGTTTTTGTCGGGTTTGCGGGATGATATCCGCAAGCAATTGGCACCCTTCAAATTGGCGACATATGCTGATGTGTTGGACCGAGCCTTAATCTGTGAACAAGAGCTTGCAAAAGAGGACTTTTTCAAGAGAAGATCATTGAGTAAATCCGGAATGAGCACCATCTCACGAGCTAGTTCGGAGAGATCGTCTAAAAAGCCCAAGCAGTTGAGTTTTGATCAAAAGAGTGGACAGGTCTCGTCATTCTCCCAAGCATCAGTAGGGTCATGTAAACATTGTGGAAAGATGCATGGGAATAGGCCCTGTCTTAAAATGATTGGGGGTTGTTTTAACTGTGGCCAAGTAGGGCATAAAGCAAAAGAGTGCCCTCAACCGCCGACGATTCGTGCCCCGAAGCCTACTATTCAAGGAAAAGCCTTTGCGGTATCTGCAAATGAGGCCAAAGCATCAGATGATGTGGTAGAAGGTATTCTCTATATTTGTGGGATTTCTTGCTCAGTATTATTTGATTCCGGGTCCACGCATTCTTTTGTTTCTCCTCGAATAGCTCGTCAAATTACAATTTCGCCCGTATGCCTTGATTATACCTTGGAGGTATCCACACCCATGGGGTCTTCCATTCTTGCTGATGTTTCTTATCCGGGGTGTGTAGTTGAGGTAAATAGATTACCCCTAAATGTCGATTTGATTCTCCTTGATATGCGTGGTTTCGATGTTATTTTGGGTATAGACTGGTTGTTCAGTAACCATGCAACCATTGACTGTTTTCATAAGAAGGTCGATTTTGACATTCCCAGATGTGAATCTTTTCACATTCAAGGAGTCAAACAGGTGGAATCATCTAGCTTCATCTCGGCACTGCAAACCCGTCATATGTTAAAAAGTGGCTGTCAAGCCTATTTGGCCTACGTTACTGTGAAAGAAAGCCATGCATTGTCAATTAAAGACATCCCAGTAGTATGCGAGTTTGACGATGTATTCCCTGATAAATTGACTACTCTACCTCCTCATCGAGAAATTGAGTTTGGAATTGATCTTGTACCGAGATCGGCACCTATTTCAAAAGCCCCATACCGTATGGCTCCCGCAGAGCTAAAAGAGTTAAAGCAGTAATTACAGGACCTTCTGGACATGGGTTTCATTAGACCCAGTGTTTCTCCATGGGGTGCTCCTATCCTATTCGTGAGAAAGAAGGATGGGACCTTGAGGTTATTCGTCGACTATCGCGAGCTAAACAAAATTACAATCAAGAATAAATACCTATTACCACGAATTGATGATCTTTTTGATCAACTGCAAGGAGCCCGTGTGTTTTCAAAAATTGATCTTCAATCAGGGTATCATCAGCTCCGTATCAAGCAGGAAGATGTGGCAAAGACGGCCTTCCGAACGAGGTATGGACACTATGAATTTCTTGTGATGCCATTTGGGCTGACCAATGCCCCGGCCATGTTTATGGATATGATGAATCGGATTTTGAAACCATACTTAGACAAGTTCGTGGTGGTCTTCATCAACGATATTCTAATTTATTCTGAGGGTCACACGGAACATGAGGGACATTTGAGAATTGTGCTTCAGACCCTTCGGGAACACCAATTGTTTGCAAAATTGAAGAAATGTGAGCTTTGGCTGGATAAAGTAGTATTCTTGGGTCATGTAATTTCTAATGGAGGTGTCTCGGTAGACCCACAGAAAATCAAATCAGTGGTCAATTAGAGTCGACCCACGACTGTGATGGAAGTTCGTAGCTTTTTGGGGATGGCCGGCTGTTATCGCCGTTTCGTGGAGAATTTCTCTCGGATAGCATTACCCCTCACTCGTCTGACAAGGAAGGAGGTAGGCTTTGTCTGGACCGACGAGTGTGACCGAAGCTTTTAGAAGTTAAAAGATTGCTTAACATCAGCACCTGTTTTGGCCCTTCCTGATAATTCGGGAGGATTCAAAGTGTATTGTGATGCCTCTAAGCTTGGCCTTGGCTGTGTCCTGATGCAAAGGGGGAAAGTGATAGCTTATAGATCCCGACAATTAAAAATCCATGAGCAGAACTACCCGACTCATGATTTGGAGTTAGCTGCTGTAGTGTTTGCGCTGAAAATCTGGAGGCACTATTTATATGGTGAGAAGTTTTTAGTATATTCTGATCACCAAAGCCTCAAGTACTTATTTTCACAAAAGGAGCTGAACATGAGGCAACGGAGGTGGATCGAGTACCTTAAAGATTATGATTGTGACATACACTATCAACCCGGGAAAGCAAATGTGGTCGCAGATGCTCTAAGTCGTCGGACTAGTTTTATAGTGAATTTACAAGTTAAGCAATTAGAGATGATAGATTGTTTAAAATCCTATGATATTCAACGTTATATGAAAGGAAATTGAATGATGCTATCCTCCCTGCGGGTGCAACCCGAGATTCTTCAGAAGGTCAAGGAAGGACAGAAGAAAGACCCGTTCTTGACAGATATTGCTAGCGACCTTGGTAGAGACTCCCGTGTTGATTTTAATACATGTGCTGATGGAGTTTTGAGATTTCAGGAACGATTATGCGTGCCCGATGATAAAAACCTTAAGGAGGATATAATGAAAGAGGCACACCGGTCTAGATACACAATCCACCATGGCGTGAACAAAATGTACCAGGATTTAAGAAAACTGTTCTAGTGGAGAAACATGCGAAGAGAGATTGTTCCCTTCGTTAGCCGATGTCTTGTTTGTCAGCAATTGAAGGCAAAGAGAAAGAAACCTTCTGGATTACTGCAGCCTTTGCCCATTCCCAGTTGGAAGTGGGAGGACATCTCCATGGATTTTGTATCCGAGTTGCCAAAGACCTCGAGAAACCATGATGCGATTTGGGTTATCGTGGATCGACTGACGAAGTCCGCTCTTTTCATTGCCATTCAGACCACCTACTCTCGTGATGGCCTAGCACAGCTCTACATCAATGAAATCGTTAGACTTCATGGTGTGCCGGTATCAATTGTGTCAGATCATGATCCACGATTTGTTTCTAAATTTTGGGAAAACTTACATCGTGAATTGGGAACGGAGTTGAAGTTTAGTACGGCCTATCATCCTCAAACTGATGGTCAATCTAAGCGGACAATTCAAATATTAGAGGATATGCTTCGAGCTTCAGTGTTGGAGTTCAAAGGAAATTGGGATGATCACCGAGCGCTAGTCGAGTTTGTTTACAATAACAGCTTCTAGACAAGTATCGGCATGGCTCCCTTTGAGGCACTGTATGGCAGGAAGTGTCGTTCGCCCATTCACTGGGAAGAGACGGGAGATAGGCATTTGCTAGCCCCTGATATAATCCGTGAAACATCAGAAAAGATTGCAATGGTTTTTGAAAAGCTGAAGATTGCCTAGAGTCGGCAGAAAAGTTATGCTGATCGACGGAGGGCTGAGCTCAAATTTGAAGTCGGCGATTTTGTGTTCCTTAAGGTGTCACCGTGGAAGGGAGTTTCCAGATTTGGTATTAAGGGAAAATTAAAACCGCGCTTCATCGGACCATTTGAGATCCTTGAACGAGTTGGCGACGTGGCATACCGATTGGCATTGCCACCTAGTCTAGCCGAGGTGCACAATGTTTTTCAGGTCTCGATGTTGAGAAAATATATTTATGACTCCACGCACGTGATTGATTATAGTCCCCTGGCTATCAACGAGGACTTATCTTATGTGGAAAAACCGGTAGAGATTCTTGACCGCAAAGAACAAACTTTACGCTCGAAAGTGATCCCTCTCGTCAAAGTATTATGGCGGAACCATTCCCATGAAGAAGCAACATGGGAAAGAGAAGACGAGATTCGGGAAAAGTATCCCCATATTTTTCGAGGTATGTAACGTTCTTTCAGGTTTTAGCATTGTTAAATTTCGGGGACGAAATTTCTATAAGAGGGGGAGAATTGTGAGGTTTCGAATTTAAAATATAATTAATATGAGACAATCATCATAATAATAAATAATAATAGACTTATTGGATGCCTAAATAAGAGCATTGGAGGAAACTTGGTGAAAATCTTTGGAATTGTGGTTCAAGTGCCGTCGGCGCGCTGCACGCTCGAGCCCCCGCTCGAGCCGAAAAACCAGTATCTTCCCCGCCTGCTACACGCTCGAGCCTGCTCGAGCGCATGTTCCAGAATCTTCCATAACCTTCCGGAAAGCTCCCGCGCTCGCTGGCCGCTCGAGCGGAGCTCGAGCGGAAAGAACCAGAACCGGCCGCTCGCTGCTCGCTCGCCGGGCGCTCGAGCGGCCCGACTAGTATAAATACGCGGCCAGCTTCACGAATCTTCATTTTTCCCACTTTTTCCTGAGCAATTTGGCAAGAGAGAGAGAGAGAATGCCGAGCCTAGTGAGAGAAAGGAGGAAATCGAGGTGTAGAGTCAGAATCCGACCGAAAGCCAGTTATCAAAGTGATAGCACGCGTCGAGGCAAGTGTTCTCATACTCACTATTTGCTATCTTTCAATTTTTATTCGATCTCCGTCAGGTATTATCATACCGATACCCACCTAAAATGTGGAGAATGTATAACCCATGAATTATACTCCATGAATGTGTGAATATTCATTCATTGCGTTGGTCGAATCGTTCGATTTGTTATCGCGAAACCCTAACCCTCACCCAAATTCGGGATTCACTGTTTTCCCCTTCAAATTATGATAATTCGACCTCAAATTATGAATCACCACGTCCCGAATAAGTATACATACCGACCGGACATCCGATTTCACAAGAAATGACCCGTTCGCAGCGTCCGAATGCTCTAAAATGCTATTGTCACTGTTTATCCAAGGAACAATGGAAATTTTACATGTTCTTACCCAATATCTAACTGACCATATGTGAATGCAAGCTTGAAGTCATGAAACTAAGCATCGATCGACATGATATGGGCTCTGGAGGATCCTGAGGTGAAATTGGCTCATGAACGGTAAGAGATTCCAATCTTTCCTAATTTTTGGTAATCATAAATACTTAAATTCCAAAGTGAAATGAAAACTGATGAGTAACGGAGGGAAGTCCAAAATGTGATACGGATGATGGAACCTCCAAAATGGCGGGAGATACGATACATGAGATACGGTGGACTTTTCCTCAAATGAATATGGAAATAGAATCATGAAACTAGGACCATGGACTTTTAGATGGGTAGTATTCTCTAACTTGACACGTCCATCACGGTAGAAACCCGAAGAATACTTAGGCCGCGTATTCTGGTCGCTTGTGTGTAAGCGGGTGGTGTCCGTGTCACGCCTTAGGATACTATTGTGGAAGAACGAGGACTGCCCTGGTACCCCGGAGGAATGGGGCGATTATATGGCACAATGTGCATGACCCCCTGGCTGGGTCGTAAAAGATAAGCCCTCACGGCCTTAGATCATGTGGAGTATCATGATCCTTTTCTCGTTCTCTCGCATCGTTTGCTGGTACGACCTACTGGCCCTGGTCCGCAAAGATTAAAGTAAATTGAGAAACCATGTTCAAATGGTAATTAAAGGTGCCAAAACATGACAAATGACAAATTAGTTCTTCAAAGTATTTCCTTCCTTTCACGCTTTTATATGGTTTCCCCCACCCCACTATCGTTTCCATCATGAATCTGTCTTTTGATAGTGATGTGTGTTTACACTTGTTGGGCGATAAGCTCACCCTTGCACTCTCTCTTTTCAGATGAAAATGCTCTGATGTCCGACGAGACCGAGTAGGACAAAGAAGCAAGATAGGCGACGTGGATTTTGAAGAGCCTCGAGGATCTAGCTTGATTATGTATGACATGGAAATTTTGTGGATGAATGGTTTTGATTCTTGTTTACTATGGTTGTCACGCTTCCGCAGTTTGTACTTGTGGTTATGCTTGGGTTCTTATAGTTGGCATCTTTACCTAAGCCGATGTCATACCTAAGTTGTGACGCCGGTGCCACTACAGGAGTTTAGTGGATCTGAGATCCTGTATATGATGAATTTGTGGATATTGTGCAGAGTTTCATACAGGTATTTGTATCTCGGTGAATGTTCAAGTTACAAACGGAACTCTGCCCGATTTTCTACAGAAATTTATAATATTAAATTATATTGGTTTATTGACGGAAGGGTTATCAAAAAGAAAAATAACCCGGTCCGTCACAGGTAGTGTCTTAGAATGTGTGGAAGCATACATGTTCCATTCCTTGCTTCACTACATTAGTTGATAAGTCCTGCTAACCTTCATCACTAAAGGTAATTAAATTTTTGCATGTTTTGGAAGACTAATAAATTAGAGATAAAATACAGAAAGATAAATGTGTTCAGAAAATGTATTCGATCATATTTTTACGCTTATGTATCTGCATTATGATTCTATTCAATTCCTTCAATTTATTTTAAAGTATACTACGTTGCCTTTGATTGTATTTGTACCTTATTGAGCATTTTGCTCACTCACTTATTATTTTTCTTACCTTCAAATGAGCATGAGCTGATAATTGATGAGGAAGAATAGAGGTCTCAAGTCGCTAGACTTTAGAGGATGATTTTGGGGATATACGTATACGTATGAAGAATATTTTGATGTACTATGATTATATTGATGATAATCTGATAGTTTAGTTTTTGTTGTGTATTTGATGGTTCTGTATATGCTTCCACAGGTCATTATGGTTTATTTTTTGTACCTAGTAGCATCTCTTGGTCTCAACGTTGTCTTCGAAGTTATGATGTTGGAGCCACGAATATTGTGGTTAACTTTGGATCCTGTGTATGCTTGGTTTATATGTATAGTTGATTATTATTGTGATTTGTATTTAGTTATTGACTGATATTATATTCGGGTGGTATTTAGTTAATTCTGTCCATCACATCATGAATGGCTCATATTAAGAAAGCCTTCAAGGTTATTAGATCCAGGATGGAGGACAAGGTTCATTTGACACTAAATCATCTTGTGAGTAAGGCAAATCATTGGTAGAAAATAGTGAAGAGTGAGCTCAATTCACTATAGAGGAGCTTGCTTGGGCAGAGTTCTTACAATGCTTCAATGATAAGTTCTTTCCTTCTTGCATCTATGTAAGGAGGCACACTCTTCAGTTACCATTGTCGGTTGACTTCTATTAATTACAACTTTAACTTTTTTGGGATCAATCAAAATAACTCCCTTTAAAATGACATGATCCAAAAACATGACTTCTTTAAGCTAAAATTTACACTTCTTTAATTTGGTATACAAACTCCTTTCTCGAAGCATTTAGAGTATAATTCTCAAGTGCATCTCGTGCTCTTTGTAACTCCTTGAGTATATTAAAATATCATCAATAAATACTATCATAAACTTGTCAAGATAGGGTTAGAATACCCAATTTATCAAATCTATAAAAGTTATTGGGGCAGTAGTCAACCGAAAAAGCATAACCAAGAACTCGTAATGTCCACACCTTATTCGAAAAGCTGTCTTTACCACATCTTCCTTCTTGATCCTCAATATATAATGACCTAATGAAGATCAATCTTTGAAAATATTTAGGTCCCTTGTAATTGGTCAAATAAGTCATCAATTCTTAGCAATTGGTACTCGTTATTAATAGCGATCTTATTCAACTCCTAGAAATCTATGCACAACCGCATAGGCCCATTCTTCTTCTTTACAAACAGCACCAAAGCACCCCATGGGGACACAGTTGGACATATAAAAACCCTTCTCCAATCGCTCTTATAATTGTTGTTTTAATTTTTTAGTGCTATTCTATAGGGACTCTTTAATATAGGTGCTGCTCCAGGTATAGTCTCAATTTAAAATTTATCCTCTCGTTTCAGCAGTAGTCTTGAAAGATCCTCTGAAAAAACGTCTTCAAACTCATACTATTGGTATGTCCTTTACAGGTACACTATGACTCTCAATTGTGCTTGCACAAGCCAAATAGGTTAGACATACACTGTAACGACCCAAAATTTTAAAACAAGGAAAATTTCAATCATCAAGTCCGGTCAACGCCAGTTGACCGGAAAACGAAATAAGAAAAGTACATCGGCTTAAGATGGAATCAAGTTCGGCCTTGAGAAGTCCGGATTTTAGCGGTAAAAAGAAGTCCGAATTCATTGGTGAAAAGAAGTCCGGATTTCGTTGAAGAAAAGAAGTCCGGATTTCGTTGGGGGAAAAAGAAGTTCGGATTTCCTTGGTAAAAAGAAGTCCGAATTTCCTTGAAGAAAAGAAGTCCGGATTTCCCTTGGTGAAAAGTAGTCCGGACTTCCCTTGGTGACAAGAAGTCCGGATTTTCTTGAAGAAAAGAAGTCTGGATTTCCCTTGATGAAAAGCATTCCGGATTTTCCTTGGTGAAAAGAAGTCCGGATTTGCTAGGTAAAAAGAAGTTCATATTCCTTTAATGAAAATGAAGTCCAATCCTGTAAGGCTTGAGTGCGGTGTGGGCAATGTAAGGACGGAGTAGATTTGGGTTCAAAGAGATGAAAAGCCGAAGTTGAAGTAGATGAAGGAGTAATCCGGTCAACGAAAAATGTTGACCGGAAAAACGTGAACAAATGAATAGAAATAAAAGGAGAACGAAATCCGGTCAACGCCCGATAGTTGACTGGAAGTTATTTTGATGAAAGGCTGAAGTCCGGTCACAGAAAATAAGGAAAAAAATATTGAGAAGGCACGACCATAAATAATCTAGCTATTCCCGAAACTTATTGAAAAATGTAAGTCATAAATGACCCTCTTTGGAAAATGTAAAATCATAAATGATACCTTTGGGAAGTGGGAAATCATAAATGATGGCCACTCAAAGCAGCGGCTATAAATTAAGAACTAGATGAGGATTAAACATAAGGCAAAGTAAGGAATTCTTAGCAAAGGAAGACCAAAAAGAATTCAGGCAAGATACTCACCCCTATTTTTAAAGCTCATATTTATGTATGTTGCTACGAAAGTATATGATATTCTATATGAAGTATGCTTTTCTGTTTTATGACTTATTGTTCTGAAGCTCATGTTTAAAAAGGAAACTCTGTTACGCATGATGTTAGATTTTATTCTGTTATGATTTTCTGGCAAGTGTTATGAACTTCGATATTTCATGTTTACGGAAAGGAACTTCGACCTTAAGATGGAACAAGAATCATGATATAGATCTCCGGTTTCTGCTAAAAATATCTCTGGATTTAAGAAAAAAAAAAGAGCTCCGGCATTTTAGTAAATAAGTACTCCGTCCCTTTTTGGAAATGAACTCCGTCCGTTTGAAAAGAAAAGCACTCTGGTTTTGATAACAAAGGCATTCCGTCCCTTTGAAAAGAAAAGCATTTCGATTTTGATAAGAAAGGCATTCCGTTCCTTTGGAAAGAAAAGTACTCGGGTTTTGATAAGAAAGGCCCTCCGTCCCTTTGAAAAGAAAAGCACTCCGGTTTTAATAAGAAAGGCATTCCGTTCCTTTGAAAAGAAAAGCACTCCGGTTTTGATAAGAAAGGCACTCCGTCCCTTTGAAAAGAAAAGCACTCCGGTTTTGATAAGAAAGGCATTCCGTTCCTTTGGAAAGAAAAGCACTCGGGTTTTGATAAGAAAGGCATTCCGTCCCTTTGAAAAGAAAAGACTCCGGTTTTGATAAGAAAGGCATTCCGTCCCTTTGAAAAGAAAAGCACTCTGGTTTTGATAAGAAAGGCACTCCGTCCTTTTGAAAAGAAAAGCACTCCGGTTTTGATAAGGCATTCCGTCCCTTTGAAAAGAAAAGTACTCCGGTTTTGATAAGAAAGACACTCCGTCCCTTTGAAAAGAAAAGCAGTCCGTCCTTTTTCAAAGAAAGGCACTCCGTCCTTTTTCAAAGAAAGGCACTCCGTCCCTGTTAAGAAAAAGAACTTCTGACTTAATAAGAATGCACTCCGTCTTTGTGAATTAAGAACTCCGTTTTTCTTATGAACTTCGGATTCCAAAAAGGAACTCCGGCTTTGATAAAAGGACTTCGGCTTTTGGAACTACGGCCTGCTGTTTGAAAAAGAACACCAAAAAATTGATGAAAAACACTCCGTCCTGAATTTCGGACTTATTATGAAAAGCACTCTGTCCTCTTTATTGAAAAGAAAGAACTTCAGATATAGAATTCGGATTTTTGAAAGATGAACTCTGGCTTTTGATAAAAAAAGAAATATGGACTTCAAATGTTGAAGTTAAAGAATAAAGGCTATAAGAACAAGGAAAATGCATGTATTATGGACAGCAAGTGGAACTCTTACGACTTTTGATCTACGATGATTGGCCATTAAAGAACACGAACCAAGAACCGAGTTTCCATTAAGCTTGCTGTTAAAGATGGATGAAGGATATTGGAGTGACACTCGAGGATGCCTCCTGGGCCACGGGAGGGGACCTTTTGGTTGCATAAGAACTATGGACTATGGCCCCGTATGCCGGGTTAAAGGCATTACCTCCCGCCCTGGGAAGCATAATGAGGGGATACGGCTTTAGGTTGTGGGGTAGCACACAACCCGTCCTCGATGTTGTCCGCTCCCGTCCGGTCCCTAAAGATGCTAAGAATTCCGAACAATGTTGATGAATTTTTTAAAGACAAGATGAAAAGAATAAGAACCGAAGAAGAAACGATATGATGATTTTCGTATGCTATGTTATTAAATTATGTTTTGATCAAAATATATGTATGTTTATGTTTTCTGCATGTGAGTATCTTGCTGGGCTTTGTAAGCTCATTCTTGCCACTTTTCAGATGACGAAAGGCTTATGGATGATGAAGTTGAGTAGAACCTTATGGTATAGCTAAATGGCTAAGCTGGCCGGAGCAGATATGAAGAGCTTTGTTTATTTTGCTTTTTGATATTTTGAGGAGACTTGTAAAATTATTCCGCTGCTTATGAATGTTAGTATGTTTCCGTGACATTTTGGGATAAATGAAAATAATCATTTCTAGTATACATCTTAGATTTGAAAGATGAAAAGAAAAATTTTTATGTCCACCTATTTATCCTTTCATAATTTATTTCAAGGCAAGGATTTTGGATTTGACGATGGCTTTAGTTGGTGGTAAAAAGTCGGGTCGTCACATACACTCTTCATCAAATGGCAAGTATGCAATGTCAAAATCATTTGTGGCGATTATTTGTAACAGACCGTACTTTTTACTGAAAATTCAACAGAGTTTCGTCTATAACACGAACATCCGCCACTACAAAAAAAACCCGTACAATCTCCTGTATAAAATAATATACATCCAAATATCCCAATATCCGACATCATACAGTCAACAACACACAAAACCACATAAAATCCAATTGCCATATATTAATTGTGGCTCTAACGCTGTGTGTCTAAATACAACATCGGCCAAGAGGGATACCACTAGTTACCTATTACAAATCACAATAACCTGTAGAAGTATAAATAAATTCAAAGCATAGCAAAAACTAAATTATCTAGTCATTAGCCTTATGTACAATATACATTTAGATTCTGAAAGAAATATAAATTTATATATAATTTTCCATGCCATAAATAAAACTACAAGTTCTAAGTCTTCAGTATGATCTTCCATATCCAAACCTAGATAGCGTCGACGCTGTCCCATCGGGCAAATTAGGCTTGTACTAAACTGGAGACAAGGAGAAGCAAGATGAGCTAGCAGCTCAACAAGTGCATCATATTCGAAAATAGTAGGCAATATAAGCGAAGTTAAGTAGGAGAAAGACATATAATCATGAGAGAGATGCATAAACAGGAATATGATCAAGTGTTCTTTGAAATGCAATTTACTTCTTTTTAGAATATAATTTATGTATAATTATTTATCTTTACAGATCATGGTCAATAAACCTTACTTACTAAAGGTACAGGTGCGAGAGGATGAGAAAAAGATCATGATACACTATATGATCTAAGGTCACAAGCTCTTGTTATCAACCCAGAGTCGGGCCATCTACATATCATGCCTGCAGACGGGCCGTTCACACAAGGCGTGTTGAGGAGGAGCGCTGGCAAGCCGTAATACAACTAGAGAGAGAAACTCTCTCTTCTCTCTAGGGCTTCATTTTTCAAACTCGGTTTTGCTGCTCTCCCGGCTTTAGCGGCGTCGGTGCCGGCCATGGCCGGCCTCTTGGGTGCTCCTCCTGGATCCCTCCAGGATTCCGCCCCTCCTTCTCAATCCATCAGCCCTTTAGTTCTGGCTGTCTTGTCCACTTCATCCGACCTCTCTTT